>JAOEHK010010767.1:0-11992 GCA_025447835.1 Labidoglobus nevermanni
GAATTTTATGTGCGGCCCGCGGAGTCATGATACATTTCCAAAGTGGCCCGCGAGTTCATTTGGGTTGGCCGTCCCTGATCTAGAAGCTACTTCTGTTATCCAATCGTTTGTTGTGCGGGCTGCAAATATTCAAGCAAACTGCGGGTTGCCGACTTCTGGTTTAATGCATGGGGCGCTAAATGGGTTGTAAAATCAGGACTCCTAAAAAATGCCGAAAATGTCATGAAAATCTAAGGCATCGTCCTAATCTGCAGGTAGTTGTTTTCGACCTTTTCCTTAAATACATATCATTCAGTCCCTGTACTAAAATAGTTCATGCCCATTCTGGGCAGTATCGATAACTGATAATACTACCACTTTTCTTTATGTGGAATAATTTTATTCAGTGCTGTGTGACTATTTTAATTGACTGTTAAATCAATAGATTTTAGAATAAATTACCTATTTAAATCAGTGTTTCCCAAACTTTTTTTCTCCCGTAGACCTCGTACCGTTTTTTATAAACTCCTTCACCTTAACCCCCAATTTCTTGTTTCGTTATCGTAGACTCGATATCAACCACTTTCGGGACTTTTGAAGGAATTATTCGAAGATAGAATGCTCGAAAGTCGAGTGAAAGGTTGAGGACCTCTGGTTCAATGATAATGAAATTTGAAAGGCAACATGTTAATCTTGTTAATATATAACGCAAATTCTTCAAATATTTCCAGCAGCAATATTTCGAAACGCAATGGCACTAGGCTAATTAATTAAATTTCCGCCAGTCAAACTAAGAACGTAATTGAATGAACTCAAAAATAGAAGTGTTCCAATGTCAATTAGTAGCACTTTAAGAGACATATTAACAGAACGTAGTTTCCATTCCAAATGTAAATAATTTCTAAACAAAAGTTTAGCAAATAAATAAACAAGTTCGTTAATAAGAGGGTGAGTTGGCCAACCCTACGCCGTCAGCACACTGCAATTGGAATACAACAACAATAATTATCACCACGCGTGGCAATATTTGCTAATAGGTCATGGCGACCACAGGCGACTCAGCAAAACAGATCGTAATCAACTCCCTTAATTACGCGCCATGTTGTTTGCTGTCCCCATCGACTCGTGACGGCGAAAATAATTGCATTTTACGCCGCCCCGCCATGCATACCCGCTCTTTATCTACAACGGACCTCAGTTTGGCCAAACTTGGACGGCGAGGATTCGCAAATTCATTTCAACTCAGAAACCAAGACGGAAACTCGCTCGCAGAAGCAGAAGCTCTTTAATGTCATTACCATAAAGTGCTCTTCGATTACATAGACGTATCCGTCTTGCGCCTCTATTTCAGAGAAGTGGGGCCTTCCCAGTTCTCCCTTTTTGCTAAACTACAGTCAGGTATCAGGTATTACCGCAATTGAAACATTACTGCTAATGTACTCATTTCCCAACCACCCCCTAACAACGTGGTGGTAATTGAAGTGTCGGCGGGACGAGGAAATGCGCCCATGGGATCAAGACTTGGTCTGGGCCTCGGTTGTACTTGAATATGTACATAGTTGAAGGTTGCAAATTTATCCACCGAATTACAAGTTCGCGTCAAAATCCGAGTGGTGCGTTGCAGCTTTGAGACCGCGTCGTCGGCAAATTATTTCGCAATCAGGCGAACGGTGACCGCCCGAGGGGTTGCAAGCATGCGAACAATAGCGCAAAGTTGGCGGTGTGCGCGAAAAAAGCGAGCGCATCCCCCGAAACAAGGAATAAGCGTAAAGTTAAATTGCGCTGTAGTAAAGTTCATAGTTTCGTTGCCGATGGCAGGATTCTTTCTCGTCGACCTCCTACGAGGCTTCGCCCTCTAACCCACATGCGTAATTGGATGAAATCGTCAGCGCCGGCGAAACGTAACACAATAAGGCCGTGCGCCGATAACAGCTCGCTGATAAATGAGCATCCGAAAGTTGGGTTGCATGTGGATGCGGCTGCTTCGGTAACGTTTAACTTCGTTACTCTTAGATTACCAGCTGGATGCGAGACTGATTGCCTCTTTGATTACTGTCTGCCTGCATCCCTCGTATGCCTCTACTAGTGATTGGAATTGAGATCGATGCAAATGCAATTAACATACATTTCTTCAACTCATTTCTTTTCCTGTATAACCCCGCAAATCGTGGCAATAAGGAGGGCGCCGTTCGTGCCGGATAAGTTTTCGCAACTTGAAGCTGAGAGAAATATGCATCGCGCACGTCTTGTCAATCGAGCACTTTTACATCATCATCCCAGCTCGCAGTTTCAATGAAAAAGTGCAAACTTTCATCTTTCGCCGCGTTTCGGCGCGATTTTGCCAATCGCGAGACCTCAAGGACGACCGAACGTGGCTCGGCAACGTCCTGCAATCCTGCGACGCGATTATTATTATTATTACTAGGATGCACCGGACTGGAAGTGCACTTGCGCTCATAATTCATTCTCGGCTCGGCTTGCTGCTGCAACATATCGTGAGATTTACTGCATTCCAACTCTGTTTTCTCATGCGCAAAGTCTTCTCATCCTCCACAATCGCCCATTACTTATTAATAGAATCCTTAGGGATGTCCACGAATTAGGCTAAATAGAAGAATCAGGGACGCCCAACTCAAGGCCAGTGGCGTAGCTGCGGGGAAGCAAGTGGAAGCTATCTGTCAGAGCCCCCGCTTCAGGGGGGCCTCGTTTACATTGACGAAACTAAATTCTGATTCGCAATTTGTCATCTGTTTTATTGCACTATGTATGCGATGGTAGGGAACCTTCCTTAATAGGGGCCCCATGGTTAGAATTCGCTTCCAGGCCCCAAAAATGAAGTTACGCCACTGCTCAAGGCCCGCGACCCGCGGAACGAACAAGGACTGGGAATACCCGGCATTTCTATAGTGCAGTGTTTCCCAAACTTTTTTTGGCATACCGCCCCCTTTTAAGGAAAAGTATTACCCGGGCCACTGAAAATACATCATTACTTCCTCTGGAATTCCCCGGGTTTTTCAGTTGTCCCACTTGCAGATGTTTCATGGGTAAGCACGGGAAAACCATTGCCCATCTGAGTTAGATGATCCACCACCGCCCTCCTAAATTCCTGCAGCGTCAACCAGGGGATGGCAGAGCCCACCTTGGGAATGACTGCTATAGTGGGTAAGGACCACAATCCCCGTAGTATTGATTATTGATATATTTTCAAAGTAGCCCGGGAGTTTATTTGGGTTGGCCGTATCTAAATCAATGGCGGGACGCTGAACACTCTGAATACATATCACTAGCCCGCGGGACAAGTTTCGGGGAATACCCGTGGGTTTGCTACTAGAGGACTATAATTCTTCGAGCTTATCCATTATAGATTTTCCCTAGATGGAAAGCTCAGGTTATTCTTGACCTGGCGGGGAAAACCCTGAGGGTCCTTACCCACTATATGACCGTGGGTTCTGTCCTTGTTCGTTCCGCGGCCTTGAATTGACCATTGAATCTTTTCGCTGTTATAAAATATTGTGTAAGTACTAGGAGAGTATTGGAATTGATTGAATGCTTTTATTCAGCTTGATAGTCAATGGTAACTCTGTGCCAGAGATTGCACCCAAGTCACTAGGCTCGTGGGCCATCTGCGTTACCGCTGGGCTGCCGAGCGGTTAGTTGATTTGGGATTTGATTTTCGCATTATAACACGCAAATATTCCCAAATATAATTGGCCGGCAGGCAGGAATTGCTCATTATTCTGTTTGCCACGACATAACTTCAGCGATGCGTTATTAATGCTGTGTATTTTCGCATTGTTTATTCAACTTGTGGCCATTTGCATCGCTGGGGAATTTTAATTAATATTTAGCGAGCGTTCATCAATTCGACAAGTTATTTCACTCGTTCACTTGTTTCAGGTGAGTCCGGAAAAAGGAAACCGCTTCAAATTAGGGCTGTAAGTGAAAGCAAAAATTTGTCACTCGTCTTTTAACACTATTTTCTATGAACAACCAGTCAATTTACATACTTTTTCAGTTTTGTTTGGAATTTACAAATCCATGAGGCGTCAAGTAAACGCCTGATAATTATGCGCAAATCTAATGCCTAAAAAACAAAGTGTCGTGCAATTTATGGCGGCTTTAAATGCAGACATTTCTGAGCATCCGTGCGGATTATGCCGCCCCCGAGCGAGGGTGTCATACGTGCGCATGATATCATTCGCACTCGAGCAATAATCTCGCGATGCAAAATTCAATTGTCCACATACCACATGCCTTCGCGTTCAAATGGGGTCGCTTGGCGTGTTTGCGCCCTTCGTATCTGCGGTGGTTGCGAAGGAATGCGCCACCGACTCAAGGCTCGTCTGTGCGTGAATTAAGGGCGAAAAATGCGGCCAAGAATGCGGCGCGCCTCTTGGAATACATAACTTCAAACATCGCCGCCGCGATAACGATTTCTTACGCCTACTTTCCCTCCCGGTTCACAATTGGGGCGCCGATAGCTCTCATGTTTATTAATAGCAATATTCGAAGTAATTAAGCGCGCATATCATGGCAGGCATGTCGCAGCCGCTTGAATCATTCGCTGGGGAATTCGGCCGGGGGCGGCGGAGAAATTTCATCCAAATCTACGGTACTCTAATTCGATTTTCCGGCATCGCCACCTCCCTACGCTAAGGGATGGCTGCCGTCTGTCTATCAGCCGCATGCAGCCGCTGAATTCAGCGGCTTGCTTCAGTGGGTGCTCAGTGATGTGGAAAAGCGGAAAACTGGGTCGGCGGATGTATCAGCGCTCACACCCCCACACGTTCTGGTCGATATATTGATGGCGTGCTGATGTATTACACGCCAACACACATTTTAATAATTCTCATAAATCAATTGGCAGCCGCAGACTCGGCCAACCCACTGTAACTTCCTCCTGCGCCCTAAGGGTCATTTACTCATCCACTGATAGATGACAAACGACATACTTGCAATACGTAATGGCAATCTTATCGCCAGCACACACACCCCGTGCCACATTTGTTTAGGTTCACGGACGATTGCCACTGGCAAATTGGGAGGTGGTTAGAAATGTGGAAAAATGAACATCAAAGAGTTGGAATTGGGTTAAGACCTCAAATTCGTTCGCTAGGAGGCACGCCTTGCAATGGGAAATTCAATTTGCGTCTAAATACGCGACCGAATGTAGCAATTGAAGTGATTCCACGATTCGCCGAGGGTGGCAAGCGAAGAGCTCTTAATTGGAGCACTCCAGCGGCCGGAAAGTGGCAAAAGAAGGCAGGAAGTAGACGAACACACTTTCCGGCCATTCATCATCGCGCGCACATTAATTAACTGCGAGCAAATAATTCGATAAATAAGTCCGCTTTGTGCGCTTCATTAGGGCGACTTCACCCTTTTGCGTTAGGGTACACAATCAATGGGCAAGTTTCAAAGATTGCTTCCCTGTGCGATCTATTGTAAGATTTATTCAACGAATTAAGATTTGCTTTGAATTGGTACGGGCAAGGGTTTAAGGCACTTGAGTTCGGTACTGGAATGGACAATTATTTATTACGCTGATGGAGGCCAAGAGGGGAAAAGGACAAACGTCGTTGGCATTAGGCACGCATTGATCTAATGGCATTTCGGTAGCTTTACTTCGAAATTTACGATTGTGTTTTATTTTCTTTTTATCTCATCGTCTTTTTATGGCTTTCATCTTAATACTGTTCTGGGTTCGACCGCCAATTTCCTTCCAATCGCTCAGAGTTAACTCATTTTACTCGCGGATGTTAAATCAAAAACAGAAAGGACCAATTTATTTGAGAACTCCATCATCACTCAGATGGGCTTAGGTACTCATTATCGCCTTCTGTGGTGCCCTGCTCCATATTTAGGGAGGTGGACTAGTGCTAGAGTTCTGGTGATCTATATGATTCATATCCCCTTTACTTTCATTTCTTTTATGTCTAATTCTAAGGTGTCTATCCAACTGATCATAAGCCTTCTTTTACCTCTTTGTTCAATTGCGGTCCATTCGACTATTTTTCTAATAATTTGTTGCTCCTTCCTTATAGTTTATTGTGAGTTCTGGTGATCTATATGATTCTTCTCCTCTTTACTTTCATTTCTTTTATGTCTAATTCTAAGGTGTCTATCCAACTGATAGCAAGACTCCCTTTACCCCTCTGTTCAATCGTGGTTCTTTCTCTTATTTTTCTAACAATTTCCTAGAGTTCCTTTCTCATTAAATGCCTGAACCTTGAGATGGTTTCCCATTCAAGTTGTTCCTCTACCTCCATTAGTCTTTCGCTTATATTTTCTTAATTCTGTGACATTAGGGTCTAAGATTCTTCTTAGAATTTTCCATTCGGGAATGCTTAGATCGCTCAAGGAACAATTTGTGAATTTCCATTAAGATGTAACCGAGTGGAAGAAAATGAAATCACATACTAGAAGAAAAATGAAGAAGTTGCGAGGGTTGGAAAAATATCATAACAATTAGAATTTGATTAGGTTCTGACGACTCCAGACACACATTTCAAGCAGAACGTAAACGATAAGCGAAATGGCATGTTGAAGCAGAGGCGGGCTGCCCCAAGTTGTTCCTACTTGCTTGCTATTGAAACTATTAAGACCTGCAAATGCACTGCCGCCCACCCTTTCGCATCTGCTTGCGCAACTTGTGCATGAGGGTTTTCGTCACCTCCTTGGAATTGCAAACGGCCGTCAACGTTTTCTCCGGCAGCACTTGCAGCGTATACGAAGTTGAACGATTCAATTAAGTTCGCATACAACTCACCCTGCGCATATATTCAGCAAAGCATTCGGAAAAATTATTACATTTCCAACTTTTCCATTCCAAAACAATTCGCATTTAATTGAATACGAACAATTTCAGTTGGGAAGCATATCGTTTCTCAGGGAGTGCTACTGTTTGCTTAAAAATTGCTTCCATTTGTTCCATTTCCAAATAGCTTATCCTTGCGCAAGGTGAGTGATGACTTCAAACTTTCCTGCTGAACTTGGCCACTGCCCCATTTTTGCAATTGTTACAGAAACCGTAAACTGAAATACTTCAGGAATGAAGAAGTAGTGGCCATTTAAATCTCGCTTTCTTGCTCTTGCTCTAGATCATTTCGCTAAATAAAGTTCTTGATTTAATAAAATCATAACAGATCTATTGGAAAACCATGAATTGACTAATAAAGGCAATGTGACCAACAATCAATACGTTGGTTTGTTGACTCTAGGATTCCCGATACAAATATTTTAAAATATGTCTGGTTGCCAAGATACAGATGCAGCGAGGTCGACGTGATCGCAACTCAGCGCTGACGTCATCGAAATTCGGCGATGACGTGATCGCAAAAATTTGTAAATAATCCGTATACGCAGTCCTCTCTCTCTCTCTCTCTCTTCCTCGGATTACAATATATATAGATGAGTGAATCCGTGATGTTCCTCAAGTGTGCATAAAGAAACAATACTGGGTCCTCCAGTAATAGTAAATAATTGGCAAATGAAATTGCCCTTTTCGTATACTAACACGATTCTAAATTATTAGCGAAATGTTAAGGGTCGAATTCATTTAGGACGGTAGCAGGCTGATAAAGTGGCTTTGAGCGCTAATCTGTTTGCGTCACAGCGCGTGTCGGAAGCGGATGCATTTTAATTGCGTGTCATTTATCCGACGTAATGAACATGCACGCAGATTGTCCGCGCACCATCATCCTGAGCCCAGCAACCCTCCTAAGGCTCCCTTTATGATGATCAATACAATACACAGTAGTGCCAACACCCTGTGATGTGTTTTTTTCAGCGCCATCTCGTGCAAATTTCTCCGATTCGGGTCGCTAATACAAGTGGTGAAACACCCCAATGATTTCATTTTTAACCCTCATGGTGGAGACGCCATGGACAGTCTGAAATCACGTCTGGAATTTTCAGTGCTCCCGTAAATCAAGCATTTCCGCATTGCTGCTGTTTTGATCCGACAGATGAAGAAGTAGCTTGGGGGTGCGGGAGAACGCACCGGTGCCTGACCAGCCGGTGCTGGCAATATGGGGGAAAAGCGCGTTGGCGGAAATTTATCGCATCGCATAAATTTCAAATAACTCATTCGCAACCGGATTACACGCGTCCACCAAGTGCACACGCACATCCTGTCGGCGCATGGAGCGCCATCTAGCGGCGCCAAGAATAATTCGCCTTTTGAGCAATGGTAATGCGCACATTAACCGCAAATCTGCTTATTTATTACATCGGGTGCACGTCGTTCTGAAGGGTGATGCCACTTGCGAGTGCGGCTATCTTCTCCTTCGATCCGGGGGGGGGTAGATTCCCGCTTCATATGAATGCAATGCACGTTTCTAAGGGTCGGCGCGGTGTATTTCCGGAAAGTAACGAAAATTTAAGATGGCACTGTTGATATTCTAACAATTCTACATTGTTGATGATGCATTCACGTTTACGATGGGGTGTAGCAAGTTATTTCAAGCAGAAGAAAATAAACGAATGCTCAGACTTTGTTATTCTATTCGGGGTGGTTACTGGCACGTTCTAAACCAGTGTTTCCCAAACTTTTTTGCCCCGTGGACCCCTTCCCGATATTGATAGTTTTCATAGACCCCTTAAGAATTTTAAACATTTTTTTCGTACTCGTAGACAGTGCTGGCGGACAAGTAAGGGGAATACCCATCTTCGAGTGACGGGGAGCCAGGGTATACCCCATGCTTGTCCGCTAGCAGTATCTACGAGTACGGAATTTGGCACAATCCAGCCATGAACTGTTATTGGCTATATTCTTACGTCGACCCCTATTGACATCTCGTAGACCCCCAATTTCTTGTTTCGTTGTCGTCAACCCCCAGGGGTCGATATCGACCACTTTGGGAATCACTGATGTAAATAAATAGTTTACTATCAGTGTATGTTTTGAGATTTTCATTTCATGGACCCCCAATTTTTTTTTCCGCTGACGTAGACCCCTTGCAGGTTGTCATGGACCCCTAGGGGTCCATATGGACCACTTTTGGAATCACTGTTCTAAACTATAAACTATGCATATGGGAGTTTCGAAAATAATGTCTGCCATTGGGAAGCAATCGAAAAACAGACAGAGCCGGACAAATTCTGGGCATTACTCAATCCCGGCAAGATCGTTTAGCTGACGGCCGCTTTTTCCACTGCACAAGCTCGATAATAATCACGTCGCGAGTGTGGCTAATGGAGGGCGCTGTTCTTGCCGCAGCGATACGGGGATCGGGGTTGGAATCGCAATGCGGCCGACCCGCATCGTTTTTATCTGAATCAGCGATTCGGGCCATCCGGCACGCCGAAGGGAGGTCATGCACAATGCTCGGATGGGCGGGAACGCAGCCGCATCCTGGCTGCTTGCCAAAAACTTATCGAACGCTTGCTTGCGCGCATATTTCCCCGACTTTGCCTCCTCATCCGGCTACCCGCTTTCTTCGCCAGCGCCACTGGATCGTCCGAGTGTTGAAAACGGCGTTATTTTCAATTGCAATCAACTGGCAGATAAACAAATCCAGTGCCGCTCCAAGGACCTCCTCAGGATGCTCCTTCGCCATTTCCGGCATCCACTCTCGGCTCACGGCTAGTCAGAGCAAATTGAGGAGGCAATCGGCTATTTCAGGATTGAATCAATTTCCTTCGCCGGCAGCAGCATTAGCATAATTTCGAGGACAATATGAAGGTACTGAATTTCTGGAAGCGATGCTAATGCAGGCCATTGTTGAAGGCAAACAAGGCCGTCCAGCGAAAGAGATATCGTTCCAGTGGCACGAGGGAGCAGTAAAACTCAGTTCTGAGCGCATAAACACCCCTGCGGTGCATTCGACTATATTTGCAGGTAAATACTCGGAGTGGGGGTGGGGGGAGAGTTTGTGGGATTCGCATCGCTACTGATGCTGAACGACGTCTTTGATTCATTGGCAAAGTTTGCCAACACCAGTTTTCCAAAGCGAATAAAAGAGGATGAGCTTAATGATGGCAGCGAATTCGCCCCTGATAAACAACTGATATAATTCAGAGATGATGGGCGGATAACTTTGAGAATTTTCGCAGTAGGTCAAGGTCATTTCCCGCATGCACGCAATGCTTGAGCAATTAAATTTACTTCCCGCTCGTAACTTCAAGTCGTTGGCTAGAAATCTTAATAAAATTATTGCACGTCGCGAATGAATAAGGGATGAACGTGGAAATGCGTTGGAAATGGAATGACGAAGTGGCCTCGAGTAGTTTTTGACAAATCACCACTTCCGCAAGGGCATTCGAGATGCACACGAAGCATTTTATTGCAACCGATTGCTGAAAGCGTGCTCGACGATACTCGAAAGCTCGCTTCTCCTAATACCGTTCGCGATAATTGAGTCTTTTTGATACGCTGGGAAAGTTTACGTGTGGCAATGATGACATTTACGACACAGCTTAACGGCTTGGCTATCGAAAAAATGATATCCTCGTCGTTGACCTATTTGCTTCGAATTTCATAAAGGAAGTGCAATTTGCAGTAATAAATGCTAAATTACGGCGAGCATGCCCTGTGGCAGGTATGCCGAGATTAATTCAATTCTCCATCAGCGAAGTGACACATAAAGCGATGAAATTTATTGCTCATTTGTCATCGAATGGAGTTTCTCATCACATTACGAGCAATATCACCTGGATGCACCAAGTCACGTTTTATTGCACGTCGCATCGCTTTGACTGCCATCTAGTACGCAAATATGGCAAGTTATTAATGTTGAAACAGGCTTATTGCCCTTATGACTACGATATGAAATTTAAGATTAGTTCACTTCTAATTCTAACATTTATTCTGGAGCATTAGAGAAAAGATCGCAAAATTATATCAATTTTGACAATTCCTAAAGTGGGGTGCAGGAAAAGATGCCTTTCACCATATAACAAAGACGACAGCTTGGTATTTGATTTCATTTTGCAAGAGTAACTAAACCAGAAAGAAAACCATTTACTAATTGCAGAGCAACGCGAAATTAATGAATGCAACACTCAGGCTGGAACGCAAATTGATGTTTCGTATATATTTTTAGTTGAATTACCAGTCAGTCTTAAGTAAGGGGGTAAGAGGATATAAATAAGTGAAAAAATTAAGTCTAAATACTGGCGCAACGCATCGGGGACCCGTTTTCCCGATAAGTCTTTATTTGTAGATGAACGAGCTGAGTGCATTTAACTGGACTTTGGGGTATGCTTCTGGGGCAAACTCCTAAGTGGTGCTTCGAAACTAAACGCGGAAATAATGTTGGCAGATCACCTATTACCCTAATTCCAATGATTGAGAGCAATCATAGAATGTTAAACGATGTGCTTAAAGGACATACCTCCGAAGAACTCGCGTGAGATGATCTGCTTTATCATCTGGTCATATTGTCCACTACAGGACTACGCTAGATACTGCAAGGGAGGATCAGATTCTCCGTCCTTGCCACTGCCCGGTAGGAAGGTTTGGGAGAACTGGCTTTAACTTGGCTCAACCGGCCCTCAGCCCCGATTGACAGTATCCACTCACAGATTCATTGCGCCCACATTCGCTCCTTCACTACCGGGCTAGCCTCGCATAGAACCCATTCTCACTGCAAGGGTGGAAATGTTTTCCGTTGACGCATCGCCACACTTACTGCGACTTACACCGACTTTCCAAGTATCTGCAACAAGACGAAAATGTATTAGTTTTCTCATCAAAATCAAAAAAGAAAAACAATAACTGTTGTTGCATCATATTACTAGTATTTGTTACTGCTAATGCAATATCAAGTTACTAATGACCTGCTGCTAATCTGGGCAATTATATTGCGTTAATAATAAATACGCGGACAAACCCTAACTTTACTGACGGAGTTTAGCATGCCCTAGTTTCACAAGCAGCTTGCAATATTTGCATGCTAAGCAAGATCAAATCAACCTAAAACTTATGGTCTAAGCCAGTGCTCCGCAACCTGTGTGCCACGGCACACAAGTGTGCCGCCCAACCAACACTGGTGTGCCGTAAGGCCATGGG
>JAOEHK010010788.1:0-11985 GCA_025447835.1 Labidoglobus nevermanni
TTATGGCTTTGTTATGCCGCGAATTGTAGTTTTATGGCTTTGGGGTGCCGCGAGTCAAATAAGTTTGAGAAACACTGATCTATAGTTTAAGATGATGTTAGAAATAATGAAAGCGCAATTTTACCTGAAGGATGCATTGGATGCACATTGAACTTAAATGCAGCTGGATAGATCAGTTGGGAGCATCCTAGTTGCACACCATGATTGAGAATGTGCACGAGCATGGCACAGACCATTATCACCCATCCCCAGCCGCCTTCGGGATAATAATGGCGGCATAGGAAGCGTCGTGCCTGCAATTGCTGCTGATGCTTGCTGGGAGTTGCAGGACGTGCCTCGTCCACTGGCGCTGTCCCGGATAACAAAGGCCAACTTTGTGCTCGCGATAGCGATGACATTTCTTTATTTGGTCTTGGAGAAGTAATAACAAAAGTTACAATTTATTCGTTAATAGTATTCAAATTACTGCCATTGTCTATTTTACTGAAAAATGCTATCAATTTATTGTCGTGTAAAAGCACGCACGCAATTTCGATAATTTAGAAATTGCAGTGATAATATTAGAATTTTTACTCCGTCATGATATTAGTTGCGAGTATCTAAATCAGTTTAGTCACTAGAAATATGTACAAATAGGCAATTTATTGGATTACTTCAGTGATCATAAAATGTGAGATGTTGAGCATGCGACAGTTAATTAGGCATTAATAACAATGTTCGTAAAATGCAGAACTGAATCGTTGATGATGGCAAGCCAGAAGGAGCCAGGTTATCAGTTGAACTGTGCAGAGGTTTGGCAACCAATTGCATTTATTTGCAATTCCAATTGCGGGCTTGGTTTCTGCTGTCGTTATCGTTTTATTTTCGCTGTTTGTGTAAAAGCAAAAACGTGTTCATTGCACCAAAGAGCCAGATAGGCACCCAAGAGTACAAGGTTTGCAAATGAAAAGCTGATAAGAATCAAGTAAGCAGTGACAGCTATGGAAGGAAACGTTCAGATTTCCAGTTGGAATGTGTAATGTTTCAGAAGAGATTAAGACACCAAGAAGCAAAAGATATTATTTTAAATCGAATATTTCTTCGCCTTATTTTAACTTCAAATAATTATTCATTGCGTATTAATATCTTATGTTGCTTCAATTGCAAATAGATAAGACGATAAGAGATTTATGTTGAAAGCTAAGTATAGTCGATCAAATAGGCATCTATTCCTACATATATAAAAATAAATGCATATCCGTCTGGCGGTTGTGTGATTCACGCCTAAAATACAAACAATTCAATCGAAATGATATAATGGGCATATGGGACAGTAACAGACGGAAGGAAAATTAGAAAAACCTTATGATTCGAAAGTTACAGCGAAAACACCCTCAACGCCGTATACGTTCAAGTTTAACGAAATTTAAAGTTCGAATGAGCGAATCTTTGATGTTTTCCTGAACAGTAAAACCCCGATATAACGAATTTCAATTGACCGACTTGGAAAATTCGTTAAATCGGGGTCATCATGATAAAAAAAGAAGTCGTTGTATATTATCTTTATACAAATGTATACAATTCAGAGATGACCATAACACGACACACATCACATTTTTGGAAAGTATTCGTCTATTTTAGTCTGGACCATAAAATTAGTAAACATTGCGGTATCTATGGCTGATTCTATAGTGTGCAATGCATCAAACAAACACATTTTCATTCATGTTTAATTGCTCTAAGAAATTACGGCCATAGTTGATATTTTTGATAGCTTGATTCGGATAAATAATTGAAATTTCTTCGCCTTTTTTACCATCCAAATCCACCGTTTCATGTAGAATTTTTTCGTTGTTAAGGATCCTAGTAACGGCTACATCATTATCAAAATTGAAGCCCTTGGAGCAAAAAGGTGTTAAGTGAGATTTTAGTCAAAATAGAGTTAAGTGTATTTTTGACGTTTTGGTGACTGACTGACTGGTTTCTGTATCTCTACAATAAAAGTTCAGGGAGATAGCCAGAGCAAAAGGGTGTTAGGTAACATTTACTATAGGGCAAAAAGGTGTTAAGTGATTTTTTAGGGGAACAATGTGTTATGTGACTACAATTTTGTGCACATAACCCCTATTTTTAGTTGTTACTTGTTGTTTAGTTGTTACTTTAAATATTTTAAACATGGATTCGTCTGATACAACGGATGAAGGAAACTCATGTTCCACGAATTTACCGTGGAATTTATAAAAATTTCTTCATTGGAGATGTGATAGTTCCGATGAAGGAGAATATTAGTGTTTGCTTTTTTTGGGTTTGTTTATCGTAAAACAATGAATAAAATGTCAGATAAAAAAATCTCTAGGAAAATAAGGTGTTATGTGTGAAATAATTATGCAAATTAGGCACAAATTTTGTGAGACATGCATCTATTTTTTAACCTGTATATTAGACCTTTGTGTAAAAGTAGAATATTTAGAAAGTTTTTCCTCTACTGGTCCTCAAAAAAATCGGCGCACAAACCCACTAAATCGCGTTTTTCTCTAAAACTTCATTTTGTCACTTAACACTTTTTTGCTCCAAGGGCTTCAGTTGACGAAGTCAATCCTATCCTGAGTGCTCTTTTACCATTCAATCCCGCCTCAAAAAGGCGCAAGGCATAAAGAGTGATCATAAGCGGTACATTTAAAATTTCTTAAGCTACTTCAATTCTATGAAAAATTACGAATTGGAAGAAGTTTATCGAATGTCCTTGACCCAAAAAAGTTCCTTAAATCGAGGGGACCAAAATGTATTAGTTTTATTCGTAATATCGAGATTTTTTCAAGGGACCAGCACTTTCAAACGTTATATTGTGGGTCCTCCACCAGTTCTAAGTGAAACTGACATATTCTAGTCGCAAGTGAAGTGAATAATTTGGTATGCTGACAAAAAATGAATCGAAATCAAAAACTACTTAGTCTGCTGGACCACATTCGTCATGCTCGCTTGATTTAAGAAGTAAACAAAGTGAGTAACGAGCAGTCGGCAATCGGGGAACACATCTCGCCATAACTTTGGTTTTATCGCATGAGCCTCGCGATTACATTCATTAATTATGCCATTGTGCGCTGTCGCATTGCAAGTCACACTTGCGCAATGCGAATAAATTTGCATGCGCAACGCTGCCTGTTGCGCCCAAACTGCCAAAATATTTTATGGCCCGCTTCGATGCACGCATGCCGGCCATTGAATCAAACTTAATGTGCAGTTAAGAAGCACCTGATTGTGACTTGTTCACTGCATTCAATTTATGCATATATATCAAGCATTCAACGATATTCCGAAGACGTCTCATAAATTGCATAAAGTTTATGATTCTGAGCGCGCCCGATGGCATGTAAACTTGATTTTCGCTTGCAAAATTAATTTAAGTGTTCATTTTCACACCTTACAATGCACAAGTGCAGGCGCAAAGAGGCTGCGAATGAGCTTGCAATACGCTTAAGTGGAATATGGTAATGCGATGAAACCAGCTACAGGCTTCATCTGGCTCTTCCTATAGTTGATAGCGCTGGTAATTGACGTGTAGGAATTTGTTGCTGTGAGGTGAGATCATATATTGGCGGATATTGATCGGCTGCACATGCTCTGCTATGCAATTTAAGCGTGCGTCCAATTAATAGGCGGCAAGGGGTTACATTATTTACAGGCGATAAACGCAACGTAACGTTACAATTTGAGGAGCAATTTCTTCTCCAATTAAATGGTTATGTATTGGATTAAATGAAGGCTATCTGTGTATTGACTCCAATTTAAGTAACGCCTTATTCTAAAAGAGATAGATCCTTCACTTTTATTGTAATTGTATACATTCTTCGATTATTAAGGTTTTTAAATGAATATTTCGTTTCTGTCTTGCTTGTATAAGTTTTTAAATTAAAAATTATACTGAAAACGTAGTAGAATAACTTGTAGGATGATAAACATGAATGCAGCACAAAGTTTAAAAGGGATTTCATAAGTAGTTAGAAGAATATATGGAAATGTATAAAGTTCCTTTAACGGTTAAAGCATCCTTACATAATAAAGTTTAACCTAAAAAAAGTAAACTAAAATTACAGATTTCTTTTGGAAGTTAGAAAATGTATTCGAGGTTAATGGTCCGAGAATTGCTTCGAGAATGAGAATACATTGCTGAAAAGCAAATTGCTGCCATTACTAGTGGTGACGAAAAAGATATTGTCTAAAAATTGATTCTTTGCAATTAAAATCAAATTTTAATTCTGTAATATTAGGAATGGTGCTTTAATTGAATTTAGCAACTTTTAGATATAAAGATTTTGGTTAAATTAAAGGGGTTATAACAATATTAGAAGAATAATGTAATATTACGATATAAAATTATAGATTTTATGAGATATTAAATTGCCACAAGTTAACAGTTCTTAATTTATGAAAATAAACTTTTATAAAAGCATGAGCAGGGCATATAAGAGCAGTTAAAAGTCAAATTTTAAGGCTATTTTAGCACGTATGCTGTCGCATTTAATATCGGCTTACGCAGCAAATTGCATGCATGGAAATGTGAATCCCAAATTTGCACTCAGAATTACGAAGTTTGTTAAATAACTGGTAAATAGGCCATAAACTTGACATTATACGTGCATTAAACGTCATGATGATAGTGTGAGAACGTGAACGAATCATGCAGTATTTAAAATCGAAAATGTCATCTACCCTGCATTTCCCGGGTGGTCCCACGAACATGCCAAAAATAAAATTAATGCACGTAATCTGGCTGAAGAGATGAAAATTAGGAAAATGCATCTTCTTGATGTGGCTTCCATGTTCGTATTGGTAGTCAGTGGAATTGTATTTATGCGAAACTGACAGAGACACAAGATATGATCGTATTACATCACTTTATGTTGATAGCAATCGGGCGACCAAATTGCAAAATGTCATTTAAAGCCACTTCCAACAAGCAAGAAGTTGGAAAGCTGTGCTCTGTTTGTTTATGCTTGGATGGATTGTCAATGATCAAGCTAAGGATTGGATAATATTTGCCTTCGCGTTAAAAGTGCCCATTTTTCAACGAGTGCATTGCACACGACGTCACGCGAATGGGATAAAGTTCAATTTACGATAAGTCTTGCAGTAGTCGAAGTGAAACCGTTAGCGTTCATTAATCACGCAGATATTCGATATAATTAGCGCCTCTTTGCGCGTAATTAACTATGCGCCATGTCATTAATTTATCATTTTGGATTACGCCTGATTACTTGCACTTCATTGCACTTTGCCAATTTAATGTTATGATAATGATGTTGATGTTGATGGAAAATCGAATTCTCTCATTCCCTAATTATGTTGAAATTTTAAAAAGAATTTTACTTGATTTCACATCAATTATCCTTGGTTTTTCATCAATAAGGCTTTGTTGAGGGGTGACTTTCTGTATGGCAAATCTAAATTTGTTTCTTAGTTAATTCAGAAATAATATCCCAACAATAGTAGTTACAATAATGCATACAAATATTTAATAATTTGTTTCATTGACGTAGTTCTAGCTTGAGGCATTGATATTAGCTTTTTTAACAATTTCCGACCTGTTTTTAGTATAAATTTAGGTTATTAGGTTATGAATTAATTAGGTTTAAGACGAAGTCAAATTTCATTGCAAAAAATGTCAATTCTTTTATAACAATTCACAGGAAAACTTAATATTTCCTTATATAGTTATAGAATTAATTAATAAGCGGATATTGTCTCAGATCAGCATCAGATTCAATTCTGACCCTAACGTTAGGTGGTACGAATTGTTGATTCATAATAATGTCTCTGTTTCCAAGGCTTTTCTTGGCTGTATTTATAGACCTCGACATAAGTCAATATTTACGATTCGTGATTGCTTACTTGTTGCAGTTTAACGATGTATTTTAGTAGTAGTAGCTAGAGAAGTAGCTAGAAGGATATTATAGCTTGCTATAGTTATGATATTTTCACGCGCAATGCGACACTATAAATCTGACTGTCCATTATTTGTATTTTGCGAAGTCGTTCTGCTTCAATTATTCTGGGAGGACGAAATCGTAGTTAGATGTTGAAAGATTCCAACGCAAAAAATTGTAATCAACGCAACTCATTTCTCATAATAAATCTACATCAAGTCCAGAAGTTGAGAAGTGACAAGCACTATAGGACGCTTTATTATAAGTGATTATCTTAATGTACATTTAATCAAACAAAGTGACAAATTTGCGCTCATTTAAAGGGAGCTAATTGTGTTAAAATTAATATCACTCCTAAACAGGGTGGTGAACCTTTCCAGTTCCTCCCGAACGCAGCAGAAATAAATGGCAAAAGAGTCAAAACCTCATAAACTTCGTACTTTTCTAACATGCCGGACAAAGCTACCTCGAGAAGATTCAGAAACTCCAATACAATGTATGAATGGAAGAGAACTTTATATTTTTGCTCTTTTACTAATGAACTGAATTGAATAATAACAGACGAACTTTATTTCTAAACTGAAATTGATAGGAAAAATTGTGAGTCAAATGAATTTCTTGATTAATCTCTAAAATATAATTTTGATTTTTCCTACAATTTTTGAATGTTTTATCTTTGAATCATGAGCAAAAGAAAAATCTTATTTACAATTATTAATTGTACAGAATTTGTTCACAAGAAGCCTTTCATTACTCTATTTCACGTATAATCTATTATCGTAAATAAGGTAATATTAAATAAACGTTTGCAATATTATTGGGAAAACGGAAAGTAAATGGCGAGTAAAAAGATAAAGGGTGCGATGAAAAAGTAAGGTTAATGGCCTATTTAGAATTATGTGTTGTGCATGCTATTCAAAATGCCGATAATGATAAGAATGACGAGGCAAGCATTATTCTTGAGTCAAAACACGACATTATTGAAGTCTATAGAAATATCTTGCTGCTTACCGTTGGTTTTTTATCAAAAAATACATAATAAATTATTCAAAAGAAGCTAGAAATAGTATTAGTATTGTATTGGTAATAAATTGATATATAATAATTTGATATTATCTCTGCTAATAAACCATACTTGCAATCAAATGTGAAAATCTCAGAAGTTACTCCATTTAATGATTTATAAATAATTGAATAGCATTTTGCAGTTATTTAATTGACTCTAGGCTACTTTACTATAAACATGTCACCTTTACCTTTAAGCCAAACATAAATCCACTTGGAATCACTTCTTTATTAAAGCACATTTTATAATAAATAGTATCGGTCTTCACTGCACGTAAATGTTGATAATTATTTGCAAAAATCCGTCACTGTGATTTCTAGCGAATTAGACGTGACATAACATTGCATTAGGTGGTATCCTAAGTTAAAATAAGTGATTCACATTTATTTGCCAAAAGAAAGAATTTTGCACACATTGCTTTCATGTTACAATGGAAACTTCACCGGAGTTGAGCTTTGATTGAGTCACTAACACTAAGAAGCGGGCAGCTTTGAGCAAGAGCATGGTTGCGAGATGAGTGAAGGAGTGAAAGACTCCTTCGACGGCAGCATCCAAGCTGCGATCAACTTGATTCCCGATCAAGCGCCGCACGGTTCCGCGTCGCCATCCAACCATGGGCGACGAGCCCACGAAATATTTCGATTGCTGAATTTTTGGATGATACCTAAACAGACTCAGAATTGCACTGCTGTTATGCTGATGTAATGTTTCAAAGCATCTGCGAGCGAAAAAGCTAGAGGTTCGATAGAAGAACAATAGACTCCGAATTAGAGGATAATCCCGGACTGCCAGGGCACATATCAAATTTGGTTCAGGTTAGGTTGGGTGAGATTAGGTCAGGTTAGGTTAGGTGTTAAGTTGTGTTGTTTTGGCCCGTATTGTTCTGTCCTGACACCTACAATGATGCTAGATTCAACATTTAAGAATGCCAAGACGCGTAGTAATGCGCTAAACCTATAATTCAATTGAAATTTACTATTTAAAATTTGTTCAAATGAATAACAACAAATGTATATGTTAACTTTAATGGCTCCAAGATAATTATAGTGTGGAATCAGTAATCAATTTAGAGTTAATGAAGAACTGTTCAACAGCCTTACCTTATGAAACAATGGTTAATCAATATAAAAATGATTTATGTTCATTATAAGGTAACCAAATTCGCTGTTATTGATATTCTTGGTCCGTTGAAGGTTTTAACTGTTATACAATATTTGATACGGTAATAACAAGCTGCAATTATCGTAGAATTGCAAGTGGGAGAAATTGTAGATACGTTTCAATCGGAACATTCTTACTGTAAAATTTTTATGAACTTAAAAGTCATGCGTACAGTTAAAGTTGAAGTTTAAATGTTACTTCACATGAAGGCAGCATTCGCGAGAGATTTGCGACTATCATAATTTCTTAAGATAAGCGTGCGTCCACGTTTTACGCGCTTTTCGCCGAATTTTTCATGTACACGGTCATGTAATGCTGTTTTATGCGCAATTTCAGCCTGCTTTATATGGCGCGCTCTTAAATAACTACCAAATTTATGATGACGTCCAGTATAATCAACTTCTTCCTTCACTTTTCGTTTGCGTTCTTTGCGACTTTTTGCAGCGGCTCTGGACAGGTGGATATTTGCAATAAATGAATAACTAATAGCGTGTCGATTATCGATTGATGAAAGCCAGGTGCATACGTTTCCACTTGCTGTTTTAATTCCTAATATAGGTGCCTAATAGCATTATCGACAATGAAATTCTAGACGCATTTCTTTGTATTGGCAGAACATTAAAACGTAAAGCAATTTGAACAAATATGGATGAAATCAATTCCAAGTCTTAATACCAAATTCAATCATTGCATATGCCGACTTATAGCTAAACTATCAATGACCTATTGAATAATAATGGCCTTCTTTTCATTTGAAATTACCATATTACAATGATGATGATTCTATCTATGGTTTAATGAAATATCTACAATATCTTTATTGGATTCTAAAGAGTAAAGGCAAGATGTTCATTATGAGATTTTCAATAACAATGAAGCTACAAATCTTGTCGTTAACCCAGTTGTGATATCGTGATGAAATTATGACAACAAGCTTTCATTATGTGCGTATTAAGCTGACGAATAAAATGTTATTCATTGCACATTTGTTCATTATCAAAGCTTTATACTCCAAGCCTGTGTTTCGTAAACAAAAGAAGTTCTATATGGCAATTCGTGCTTCGGCAGTTGGCCAAAAAAGGCAAACTTCTGGAATCAGTTTCCATGCTTTTTGATTTATTATTTCAAATTTTGCGTGATTTCCGTGCGCAACAAACTTATTCAGCGACGACCAGCGAGTTTAAGTTTGTTACAACTTTGATAAAATTAACTTGGCAAGAAGACGAGAAAGAAAGCGCAAAGAGGTGCTGAAAGCTTTCTGTGAACGCCGTTCCGATTCATCCTATTTCTCCATTCAGTGTATCATATTATACACATTGCTACGTCTTTTAGTTTTTCATTAATTAGAATCAGAATCATTGGTAGTGTATATATGTATGTAATTATCAGATATCAAATATTAACAATGAAAATTTGCGAAAGCTTCAATTATTCGTCGACGTAATCGGTTTTTGAAATTAAACTCGCTCCTTCGCCTTTGTTGAGGGTTGTTAAGTGGTGGAACAAAAGCGCGAGATGATTAATAGTTTTGTGATGTCGATATTTCTTCGTTACATTTTTTGTGTTTGAAAGTCATTAAATTTTCGGATCTGCTGCTTTGTTTACGCAAATTTCCTACGTCTAGTGACTACACTGTTTTCTTTATGTAGTAAAGGGGAGAAGAAATTGTAACTGAACCTGAGGTTATTACGGTTGATTGATTGAGAGGAATATTGATATTTATGCTATTACTTTTGCGCCTCGTTCCGCTGCATTATATCAAGCATAATCAATCAACTTCGGATTGTGTTCACTGTGTTCACTGACTTCGAAAATTTGTGGGCGAACCACATTTGGACGTAATGCTCAATTATTGGAATTCTGTTCTGACCGTCCACCTGTTAGCAATTGGTTAATACTGCAATATCGTGCCCCGCTATCTCAGCCTACTTGATATGACAGGGAAAATTAATTCCCGTTTGTATTCGTTCGGTACATAATCGCAATTTGGTAACAGAACGGACGGAGACGCATGCGCAGAAGACCAACGTCGATCGCTATTGCAGTACCGTTTGTCATGAAAAGTGTTGGTTGTTTCGTTATACCTTTCGAACCCTGAGGTTTTCCCCATTTTTCTTCTAGTTGTTGTTTTCCCAGGAGTACACGGAATATTTTGATATATATGTAGATAATTAAGAATGGAAACTATGTGTCATCAAGTGAACATTTTGTTCACGGCAGTTAAAAGCTGTATAATTATTTCTTTAGCATTTGTGCATACTGCTTAAAGGCGTGATCATGTTTTTATCAATGATATAATCTTATCAGGTCGCAGATTGTACGAAAAGAGAAAATATTGACATAGTACACAAATAATTCGCGCGCGGTTAAGGCACACCTAAAGCTGCTCCAAGCATAATTACATATTATATTTTATCACGTGCCTGCAGAATGAGTACGAAAAATTTGCACGTTTTAGTGATTGGCGACCAAACCGTGGGCAAAACGTCGATTATTGAGCGGTACATCAAACATGAGTTTCTATTGACGAATTCCAATACAATGTAAGGATGATCGTCATCAAACGAATTGCAATTGCAACAGTACTATTTATATCGAAATATTCTTTTAGTATAAATGAATATACGAAGAATGTAGCCGGATTCAAGCTGCATATTCGTGATACGTCAGGTCTGAAGGAATACAAAGCCCTTCGTTATTTGCAATATTGCGAAGTACGGGCGGTAAATGCAGATTGATTGGTTTAGTAAAGAACATTTTCAGGTTGATATAATTCTTTGCTGCTTCAACTTGAGCAACTGGAGGACTCTGGATAGCCTGGAATTAGTGTGGTTCGATGAAATTAAGGAATTTTGCCCGAAGGCAATAAGAATATTGGTCGGTAATGAAATGAAGTACACAGTTCTTACACGTATTTTACACTTATGTTGAAGTTAATTTCAATACTGAAAGTGGAAATTGGTAGCTAAATATTGATACATTTTAGGCTGCCAAAGTGATATGAAATGCAAAATCAACGAACAGTCGATTGTAAGAATACAAAATGTATTAAAAATCAACAAATACGTGATGTGCTCAGCAAAGAGAGGCGAAAACATCGACGAGGTTTTCAATACGGCGATAAATGCCTATGAATGCCGAAATAAAATCCAAGTGAAGAAAATGAAACGACTTAAGATGTTATTTTAGTTAAACTGTTCTAATAATATTTTGTTTAATTTTCAGCCATCTTGGTTATGGCATTAACCTAATAACGCTTTTAGCGATACGTGGAGTACATTAGAACTTCAAATTCTTTCAGAATAAAGCCAGTTTCTTTTTAATATGGCTTCATTCATTTAATGTTAATGTTTAATCACGTGTAGAAAATCCATAAGTTAATTCTGTAATTATCCCGATTAATAATAAAGTTTTGCCATAAACCGTATCTCTCTCTTGGGTAATTCGCAGGACTATATAATACGCAAGGTGAATTAATTTGACAACAATCGTCTTGTAATTTAGATATGTATTTCTGTGTTCTGTAATTAGCATAGGATTTTTATTTCTTGTACATCTTCTATTCAATTGTTACATAATTTGCTTAAAATGTCTACAAATGCATTAAAAAGTAATACAGTAAAACCCCGATATAACGTTTGAATGTACTGGTCGCTTGAAAAAACCTCGATATTACGAATAAAACTAATGTATTTTGTTCCCCTCGATATAATGAACTTTTTTGGGCCAAGGACATTCGATAAACTTCTTCCAATAAGTAATTTTTCATGGAATTGAAGTAACTTAAGAAATTTTAAATGTACCGCTTATGATCACTCTTCATGCCTTGCGCCTTTTTGAGGCGGGATTGAATGG
>JAOEHK010010799.1:0-11982 GCA_025447835.1 Labidoglobus nevermanni
TACATTTATCTTCAAATACAACTGAGGTAGTGTTTTGGAAGCTGGAACGGATTAATGGCATTTCAATGAATTTCAATTGGGAAAATTGCTTTGAGATACGAGCAATTTGACATACGAACAAAGTCATGGAACGAATTACATTCGTAACTCGAGGTACCAGTGTATTCGTTCGGCATCATTCTGATGGAACCTTGATATCAGATTCTAGGCTAAGCTCCTTAAAATGTTAGCTTCTCTCTAGAGTTCTAGCACGTCCTCTCTTGAAGAATACATTCTAGTTAAAAATAAAGTCAGTTGTAATTATGTTAGGGTGCTATTGGACAAATATTGTAGTGAAATCTATAATCAAAGGCATTGCTCTCAGAGATTGTCTAATTTCGTACATACTTAGATCAATTTTACAAATAAATCACAGAAAGTTTGATATCATAGAGTTAGAATGCTTTGCTATGGCTTAGTTACAGCTTCATCAACTCCCCTTTGGCTGGAAAATCCTCTTATTCTTGTATTCCGTTCTATTTGTCTACATTGATCTCTAACCTCTTACGAACCTTGATATCAGATTCGAGGTATAGCACGTCCTCCCTTGAGGAATATTTTCTAGTTATAAATAAAGTCAATTCGCAGTATTTTAGAGCCCCATTTGATAAACATTGCAACTAAATCAGTAAGCAAAGACGGAGATTTTAGAAAATTCCCAATTTAGACCACATTTAGATTACTTTTAAGAATATGACTACAAAGTTTGATGGCATTTGTTATAGTTTAGGATTTGGAAGTGCAATTTAATGCTCGTAAAGTAATAATCCAATAAGATTAATAGAAGAAGAACTTTTAACAAAATAACGAGAGGAACGATCTATATCTTAACGTGTCAGTTACTCAACTCTACTTAAGTTACATTGTTGCCAAACTTCGTGCAAGGCGTTTATGCAAGCGTCTTATTTTTCTATTACAACAGCATTGAGTTAGATTGTATTACTAGCTTACTAGCTTAGCTACAGGTACATCAACTCCTCTTTAGTTAGGAAGACCTCTCGTTCTTGTTTTCGCTTGTTTTTGTCTGCAATGTTCTCTAACCTCTTACGAATCCATCCTTTATAGCAGTGCTCCACAACCATTTCTGGCCCAGGACACACTAAGAGACTTTCTTGAATTTCGCGACACACTAAGAGTTATTCTAAAATTCCGCGACACACCAAAATGAAAATGGACATATTAATTGATTAAATATCTACAATTTTTAATGAAAATTTCCCTTTCTATTCAATATCATACATATTATATAATGATTAAAGTGATACTTGCGTTTGTTTTAATGAACATTAATGTTTTATATTCGACTCTATATTGGGCGATGCAGGCCAAAGTTATTGCTCGAGATTAGACTAGTTTAGACTCGAGATTAGACTAGAGTTCTACCACGTTCTCACTTGAGGAATACATTCTACTTAAAAGAAAGTCAGTTTATATTATGTTATAGTCCTATTGGACACACATTGCGCTCAGATATTGCCTAATATCGTACATTTTAGATCATTTTAGATTTAAATTATAGAGTTAGATTGTATTACTATAGCTTAGCTACAGCTACAGCAACACCTCTTTGATTAGCATATTCCTCTCGTTTTAGTTTTCGGCTGTTTTTGCTTGCAATGATCTGAGACAAACCGATCCTCGATCGAACAGCATCAGACGCACAATGGCGTCATAACCTCGCATAAAAATGAAATTGCACATTGGAATTAGATTGGGGCTTAGACTGGCTGCATTCGTTAGCTGGCAATCACGTCTGGCACGCTGATTTTTGCCGTGAAAGCTAATCGTATGCGATTCGCGAATGTGCAATTGTTAACGCCGCTTTTTGCGCCCAGGCTGGCGATTTCGCAGCTCAAGCGCTTAATCTACTTGCAAACAACGGCGCAAATGCGAATGCATCCCATTTACGAGGGCGCTGCGCGCTCGTAATGTCAAGAACCGTATTCGCATTCGATTGATGGACAGTTATGCCCATTTGGGCGACGGTTTATGACGCCATCTCATCCCGCGTGTCGCATTAAAGTCTGCCAAATAAGAGCTCTATGCTCTCTCCATCCCACTGCCATCTATCGCCGGATGCATGATCTTCCACATCAATTGCTTTCGCTGCGATCTCATGCACGTAATTACGTCTAATCGAGCTCACAAAAAACGGATTTTCGGCCGAAGACGTTGACGTGCTTCACCTGCTGCCGCCAATCGTCGTCTTCGTCGTCGTCGTCGTCCTCTTCAGCGCAGAATTCTTTTAGCAAACTGCTTTGGCGCTTCTTAATTGCCTAAGTGGTCCCGAATCCTGCGGCACGTGTGCCGAAGGGCTTAAGTGGCCTGCGCCGACCTGGCCGGCCGCTCAAATTGCACGATGCGCGCCAAATTAGCGCCTTCAATCAACATGCATGCGAATCGCAAGTTCGCAGGGTGCGCAGTCGATCGCATTATTCGATCCCTCATTCACTACTTGATTTGCATCCTGCCCTAATTAGATCTGCCAATAGCTTGTCATTCAGACGTAAGAAATAATAAGTCAATGATTCGATCCCCAGCCACGGATTTTTTTTACACGTGTTATAAGATCGAAATTTTCTTTAACGTTTTTTCTCAAAATTTTCGAATATGATTCGCTCAAAGTGCCTTAGAAGCTGAAGTTACAGAAATATTGTGATTTCTTGAAGATTTCTTTCAATATATGATTATATCGGTGGCAACGTTGCTTTTCTCATTAGTTCTCATTAGTTGTTCATAAACCTGTCATATATAGCCAATGGCAAGAAGCAGGAGCTGCAAATTACGTAAAATTGAGCGAAACAGAAGTGATGATGTCTTTCTCAAATTTGCGAGCCAAAGCGAACAATTTCGCGAAGAAGCTAAGTGGCTCAGTGGCAAATTGAGTTCGGAAAAGAAGTCGGCCGATTGAAATGTCAATGGAGCTGTCATTTTCTGAGCAATAGCGTATTCGTAAATGCGAAACTGATATCGTTTCTAATCTAAGACTCTTCAATTCATTTTTAATAACAGATCCATGCATTTATCCTCCTTTCTTCTTGCGGATGTCTCCAGCTAATGGTGGCAAATTGTAGACAGGTGAAGAGGTGCAATTAGCAAATGCAACACGAAGCCAAAACGAAACCACAATTTGGCTATGCCAGGAGGTCGTTAATATCTTGACGGCGCTGCGATCGGCGGACTAATATTAGAGAATTAGTTAAGGACGCTTATCAGGGCCGTGAAGCGCGTACGGCAACACACACGCAATGCGCAAAACGGCCAACGGAACGAAATTAAGGCGTGCGCACGCCAACACGAAAAGAAGTTGCGGCGGGTTGACTGGAACGCAATTATTAACAAATCAAGATGCGCTGCTCCGCTACTTCACCTGTAGATAGCTCTCTCTCTCTCTCGCTAGCTCTGTCTAATGAGCTGCTGTGCTTAATTTCTATTTTTTGCGCGTGCGCGTGCGCTCTCGATGGGTCAGAGTTAAAAGAAGGTGGAAAAGAAGGGTTTCTGCTAACAATTGCCTTTCTTCTTGCAGGACAAGCTGGCGTCAATCAATTAGGGGGTGTTTTCGTCAATGGCCGTCCACTACCCGATTGTGTACGGCGGCGGATTGTCGAACTAGCCTTGCTTGGCGTCCGACCCTGCGACATCTCGCGGCAATTGCTCGTTTCGCATGGCTGCGTGTCCAAGATTCTCACGAGATTCTACGAGACTGGTTCGATTCGTCCTGGGTCCATTGGCGGATCGAAAACGAAAGTATAGCTTTGATTCTCTTTGATTGGTAGTTCCTAGCAAGCTTTCAAAGCTGGCAGAATTCTAGTTTTTTGCACTCATAAGGCGGCTCTATACGACAATTTGTGCCAAAATCACCCTTAATGCAAACTCTAATAAGTATACACCCATACCTCGCATTGCGTCGTTTCGTTTTGCGTTGTTTCGAAGTTGCGTTGCTGCTTAATTAGTACTAATTTTTACTCTGCGTCGTTAGATTTTCAAAGTTGCGTTGTTATGCGTTCGAGTCTTTAAGGTTTTTTGCAATTTTTTTGCAAACTTGGGGAATTACCGTTCTGATTAAGAATCAATTTTAATACCGTTTTATTTTCACTTTGTGTTGCTAATTTAGAGTTCAGTTTCAAATGCGTAGTGTGTGTTTATGTAAATTTTTACGTGTTGTTACAAAAAAGGTAAATATTTTTGACTTGAAATTTCTAATTTAGATAGAAAGTCAAATTTTGAAGATATGGAGTAGATTGACAAATGAATTGCTAATTTCGCACAATCAAGAAATTACTAATGAAGAAGTATTGCAGTTAGAATTGCAATTTTCTAATGAAAACAGTGACGATTCAATAGAAGTCCCCAAGGAACAAAATTTGACCTCCAAACAAATTTTCCACGCGATGTGTTTGATTGACGAAGCGATGGAGATTTTTTAAAAACGATCCTGACAGCGAAAGAAGTTTTAAAGTGTCCCAGGCGGTAGCTACGAATATCAATTGCTACAAGGACATTTATTTTAAGTTGAAAAGAAGCTGTTCAGTAGACATTGGATCAATTTTTTGTGAAAGAAAGCCGACTTACGACAATAGCCATTATTTTTTCATAAATTGATTGAATAGTGTATTGGAATTATGATTAATTTAGAAGTAATGCCATCTACCATCTAAAAATCGTAATTCTTTTTAAAGGTATTTAAGGAAATAATATTGGAAAAACTATATTATCAACAAGTATCATCCACTCAAATGTGTTAAAAAATAGTAAAACACAAAAGAACATTTCCATGGCTAGGAATCGAACCTAGTACATTTGTGTCATGTTTCTTTAAATTAAATCTAACTCTGCACTTAACCGATTCTCTATAACTTATTTAAATTTCAATAAATATTCATCAGGGGGTTCGTTAATTAGCAAAAGTGTGAGATTGTAGTTTGACGTGTTTCAGTGTTACATTATAGGTTAATTATAAGGTTTCAATATTGGCACAATCATTTGTTAGTTCAAGCATAATTACGCTGTAATTTGGCGAATTCAGCAGTGTCCCTCATTAGCCAAGGACTATGGGGATTTGTCCAATTGCAGAGGACGCGTGCAAACAAACTGCGAGACTAAATATCATAATTATGAATTGATAAATGGCTGGGGTCGAGAAAGGGAGAATTGCAAGTTTGTTACTTTGGACAATATTGATTGGGAATGTAAAGCAGGAGTGAGAACAATCAGTTTATGTAAATGCAGTACAACTCCTTATTGCAGCAAGTGGCCACGCCCACGGTGGTGAAGAAGATTCTTCGCTTCAAGCAGGAGAATCCGGGCATGTTTGCGTGGGAAATCCGGGAACAGCTGGTGTCTCAGCGCGTTTGCGAACCCCACAACATCCCTTCGGTCAGCTCAGTAAATCGCATTCTGCGCAATAGTGGCGCATGGCCAGATCCTTCCGAATTGATTGCGCAACATAATAATAATCGACAATCTACACAAGGTAATTCATTATCGAGTGATTTAAAGTCATTCCGCAATATTCCGAGAGAAATCTCAAATGTGTTATATCCGTTTGTTAATTGGAAATCCGAAATATGATTTTTGATATTTTCCAAACATGTTTTGCCCCATCTCAACCGATTTGAGATTGTCCTACCCCAACCCAATGAGAATGAAAGAAAATCATATATTTAGTTGGGAAAGTGTGATTTTCGCCGTTTTTCAATTGGCTATATTTGAGTTTACTACTAAATGGTCCTCCTTCATATTTTTATGATTCCTCAGAATATTTATTAATTATGTAACATGAAATGGCCAATAAAATGTTTCGGAAAGCACGTTTTCATGGAAATATCGCTTTACAATTTCTCATTTGTCACCCATTTACGCAATATTTAACCTGAAAATAGATGCGTGGTTGAATGGGTCCAAGGTAGTTGTAGGGGTTGTAAAAACCTAACCTAAAATTTCATTACAAAAAATTGAAACACCTAAATTACGCATTGCCGAAGGATGTAAAATACCTTGCAACACTCCTTACACCGCAATTATTCAAAGTAATTAGTTAGCCAATTGAAGAAATCATTTGGCTTAAACCTAACCTCATTCCAAGTAGAATTAAATGATGGTACTTAAACAAACAGCAACTCTTTCCAGATTCGACTATTATTCCGAGATATTCCAATTTTATGGATATACCCTGAGCGTAGCTTTTTCATTTGTTACTATTGAAACTTTTAATGATAAGAAATCAAGCCAAGACTGCGTTTGGCGTCTTTTTAGGTAAAAATTTAATCCAAATAGGGTAATTTAGGTATTGAAAAATCCTCCAAACACATAAAACCTGATTTAAATTTTCTGAGTCTGTGATTGTTCTTTATTTGTACCATATTTTCAAATCATTATATGCCTGGAACGCAATCCAAACACGCCAATCTCAAATATTGCGTAACACAAAATGAATATAAAGTGTATACGCATGGCGAACAAAGAAACACTTAAAGGGCTACTTTATTCGCTGACCTTCAACTGCATTTATTAAATAGTTCTGTATTAAATAATATGGGAACATGTGATAAAGTAAAATGAATTGCTTAGACAATCGAATAAATTTTCATTCAAATCATAATTCTTTGCCCTGACCCCATAATTCGAATTGTTTATTACTTCGTAACGAATTTATTACCTAACAATTTCGCATCACAATGATATTTGCATTAATGAACTTAATGAATTGTTGATTAATTGTTCCATTAGAAGTCTTCCATCGACAAATCCAATTACTGTAATTGCATCAAAGTAGCAAGTTGACACAGACAACATCATTTAATCGCGCAAAAAATGAAAATTCCGCGACAAACTTGACATTTCCATGTTGCTTCACAAGCGGAAGTGATGCCTCAACGACATTTTATGCAGTAATTACGCAACATAGCCAGTAGCCATGTTGCATTATCAGCGAAGCCATCAATTCCAAAATTCATGCTCTGCTGAGCTGTCCGGGAACCGGCCGTAACCGTCATCCAGCGAATTTTGCTTTTTCCGGCTAGATGAGCCTAACCTAACAGCATTATCGCCACATCTAACTTTCAGACGCAATGCAACGCACATCCGCCAGCGACATCTACACCTCCAAGAGCAGCCACCCCTCAATGCCACCGTACTTCCTCGAACCGGCGTATCACAACACCCGGCTGGCCACCCTCCACCACCAGCTGCACATTGCGACGACAACGTCTTCGACAACCGCACCCAGCGCCATCTTGGACGCCACGACGCCATCTTGGTCTAACCTGATCATCCCCTATCATGCCACAACAGCCACCGACGCGGATAGCAGTAGCAGTAGCAGTAAACCCGAACGGGAAGTCGACATTGTTGTCGACGACGACGAGGACGACGGCGTAGATGTCGAGGACGAGCTGGAAGCAGGCAAGCAAAATGGCGTCGGAAGGGTGACAATGGAAGATGAGGCTGACAACTCTCGTAAACGCAATCCCTACTCGATCGAGGAGCTGCTCAAGAAATCCCCCATCAAGAAACCCAAATTGCTGTACAGTCCGAATGCGAGCAATATTCAGCAGCCCTTAGGAATGCTGGTCACGATTCATCCCGATCCCATAGATCGCGAGGAGGCGTTGAAATCAATGTGAGTTTCATTTCCAATAATTGATCTCCTTCACTATTCATTCCTCACTTATTTCCCTCTTAAAAAAGAAACAGGAAGAAAGAAGTGGGGGCAAAGTGGGTAAATAAAAGTGAAATTCGCAAATCTCCTTAGCAAGTCCGTAATTCCTAAACATTAGCTGCATATCCATCGTCATGATCAAGTACAAAGCTTTAAAAATGCAGATTAACTGCAAAGGTTAGACGTGGAACGCAGGGAAACGCATGGGGGAGGTTTCCTTCGCACCCCATTTCTGCGTAGACCTTGCGGTGTTACCTTTGACCGCTCGCTCGTTTCCATGCATATTAATTGCGCTTAATTAGTAATGCAAATCAGCTAATTGATTAGCTTTTCTTGGAATGTTTTCCACGTCAGGCAAATCTAGGCTTCCAGTCCATACCCGAGTGCACTATTTAAATAACGAATGCGTTTTCCATTCTTCATTTGCAAGTGAAACTAGTCACCCTGCCTTTGCTGAGGAAATGCCTACGAATTCGTAACTAAAGGCAGTTTGCTTGGCAATTCATAAATTTGCATTCGTTTGCCAAAGCAATCTGCGTATATCTATTATTTATTTTAATATCTACAGTTTAGCATCATTTTTATTGCCGAATATATCTGAGTTTGTTTCTCAAGTAATATGTGAATGTATATATTAGTTGTATTTATTCCATTAAACGTAATTAGCAAAAACACAGGTTACAGATTCCTGTAGTGCTGTTGCACGTGGATCTCGAGGTTGAGAATTTAACGACGAATTATTGTAGAATAGTCCTAAATTATTAAGTATCCTGTATATTTACGTGAATGTTGTTAACTGATTATAAACATCTAATGTAAACAAATTAAAATGCCAGTAATTGTAAGAACATTCTCGAATAAATGCGAACACTTCCATTTTTCGTTAAATACAGTATTCGCGGTTCCCTATATATATATATACCATTCCGTATTCGCGGAAATGCTGATCTAGATTCACGATTTCCGTATTCGCGGGCTTCCTTTTTGACGTAACCCCCGCGAATAAAGAGCTTCTACTGTATGTTTCCAACATGTAAAAGAGTTGTAAAAATGGAAAGATAGATGAAGAACGAAGATTTTTTTATTTCACTTTGTTCATTTTTTCACGATATTATCAGCTTTTTCGGGTAAATGCTCCTGAAATATGAATAGAAGAACAAAATGGACGCCATTCCATAAATTGCAAATGGCTTCTATTGCATTTTATCGGTTTCAGCTATTGCATCGTCATCAATGATGAATTGAAATGAAATAATTTGCTTAATAGTGCATTCTTTTATGGTGTATTTAATTATCTCATAAACTGCGGAATTATTTACCATCGGACAGGCATGCAGTGTGTTTGTATCAAACGCAATTTTTGTGTCATTTGTCGTGATGCGGCCGCCTGATAATAAATATTGAAGATATAATGTAAAACGGATCATATCATGGAAGGCGCATCGTGAACACAAATGTTACACGCATGCATCGCGTCCCGTCGCAAATGAGGGATGATTGCTATCAATCGCATTATGTGCCGCGTTTTCGAGTTGCCAGCGGCCGCCAGATAATCGGACAAATTGATCGCGCGACCCTCTCTAATGTCCACCACTTATATGGCGATCAAATAAATATTGCCCCGCAGTATTGGGCTTATGGATGTGTGACGAACGGAATAACGACACGGCCAAAGGGTTAATTGCTTGTTGGATGCACATTAGGTGCGATTGAGGAAACTACCCCTTGAAAAGTGCATTCATATACAAGTTTTATCTGCTGCTTTCTATTACCTAACCTAATTGACGCAATAAGGGGATGTTTACTTACCACTACCGTAAAGAATGAAATGTTGGCAAATTCTCCGTTAAAAGTGTCTTTTGGGGTGTAAAAATCATTAATTTATACCTGGAACTGGTGTTCATTTCATATTGTTACTTTTTTAGCATTCTTACTTGATTAGGTAGCAGCTTTATAAAAATATAAATAATTTACAATATACTATACATATGACGGTTATGAATAGGTACGATTTACTAATCTGAAAATTTAATTTTCATGTAAAAGTGTAAATACGTTGTAATCTTAAACACATAAATCAACTGAAATTATCATAACGCTTAATGAAGAATGTGATAATTGCGTGATGAATTGATATGAATAACAAACATGATTTAACAGTGCGTTTCCTTAGATTCCTTGTAGGATGTCATTTCTTCCATTTCCGCCATCTCCTAGCTGGTATTCTAGCATTGGCTGGTGAGTAATCGTAGAATCTAATAATGATGCATCGGATGCGGATGCGAATAGTGACTGGAGTGAGTTGATCTTGGCACAGTGCGCTGCGAAAACTGCGAATAGGTGTCGTCCTGGCCAGGATGCATCATGAGGACCGGATGCAGATTCAGCGACTTTCGCGATCCGGACACGCTTCCTGCATCATTCACAAATGCGCCATTCATTTCACCTACGAATGCCAAATGGTTGCAAAGCTCCTCTTGCTCATTTATGCAATTGCCTTACCTTTAAAGAGACTCGCTGGCGCATATTGCGGATCGGGTTGCAGGCGAATGTGTCTAGTTGCGAGGATAAATGCCAAGGTTGACAGAATAACTGCGTCCAAGCATCCAATTGCCGCCAACAGGTAAGCCCATCGAATTCCGCAAATTCCCAATTGATACTGATCGCTGTGCAGACATATCTTGCGGATTTTCTCATCATCCCAGCCCAAAGGAAATACAGAGCATCCAATAATCATGCCGATTGCTACATAAAGTAGACATATATTATTTCATTTTATAAGCTCAAAGAAACGCTTCATTTATGTAAAGATGTTCAACTCTCTGGTTCCATTCTTATTGGATACTTCCAATATTGTATTGACCAGTATTTCCAAAGGGCAAAATGCCCTATAGACCCTACAATAACATCATATTCACAACTTTCTTCTCAAGTTCGTTTACCAATTATTATAAACAGGGGTTTAATCGTTTATTTTATATCGAAACTTAATAGTGGAAAGCAAAAAAGTGTAGTAAAGTTAACAACCAAGTTTCCACTTCATGGTAATCGGTTAAGTATGGAGGTAAACGAACCGGTAATAAGAAATTCAATATGATTTAGCAAAGCAACTATTAACATGCGATTTGATAATGATTAAAACATTCCTTAAACACTAGTCAAAGTAATTTAATTTGATCATTAGGCACGTTTGCCTTTAGGTAATTCATTTGCAAACGCAGAACGATCATTTAAAGTTATTGTCCTTGGACTAATCACAGCGGAGAAAATTCGAGAAATGTGAACCAGAAGGCAGTCTTTAGAAACTGCCATTAAAATGCAACAAAAATTCGCTTTCATCGCACTAAATTCACTAAGGTCTTTATCTTTTTGTTTCCGAGTCGACAAGAATAATATCTGCAGCGAGAAATTTCACATTTTCTCTCAATATATGCAGACATTGCCTTTCGATTTCCGATATGGATCAATGCACATTGGTTTCTTTGATCAATGATTTGTACTTCCGAGTCAATGAAGCAAAAATGCTTGGAACTAACAAGTTGATTACAAATAATGTAATGGAATAATGTTTAATTTCGACTTCTTTGTTGAGGAGAGAGCGATTGTGTTACGCACGTTTCCTATTTGCATTTCCGGTATTTACTTCAGGTATTTAAACTGCTCTTGAAATTAACGGGGAAAAGTAGATTTCTACACATCGAATTTCTAAGAATTAGAAAACTTGCCCAAGTAACGTACTTTGTATTCATGCAATCATTTTATTGCCAGGGAATTGGATAACGTTTTTCACTGATCTATCTGTCTGTGTGTATGTATAGGATCTCCTCCTAAAATACATCATTGATCATCATCCGTCTACTCCTGGGTCACGGCTAACGCAAAGGAAAATTCAAGAAAACTCATGGTTCGAAACTTATAGCAAACCGATTGCTAACAGATGGTAGATGTGCAAATTTGTAGTTGTGAACTAAACATTGAAAACTTCTACGTAGGTTTCCGCGAATGGTGGCAGAAATGAATAAGAAATCAAACATAACCTCTTTTCGACTAATGTCAAGCAAGAAGTTAATAAAATTCCTATTAATTAATAGCCTGGGCTATATTCCCGTCCGGGTATGGTCACCGACGATCTAACTCAGTGATACCCAAAGTGGTCCATATGGACCCCTAGGGGTCCATGACAACCTGCAAGGTGTCTACGGCAGTGAAAAAAAATTTGGGGGTCCATGAAATGAAAATGGGGGTCCACGATAGTGGATCTCAACACATACACTGATAGTACC
>JAOEHK010010821.1:0-11980 GCA_025447835.1 Labidoglobus nevermanni
AAGCAGTAATAGGCAGGTAACATATTTGTTAGGCCGTATAGGCGCTGAAAAAATTTTGTCATATCAATCTCCTCAATAAGTATTGAATTTCTATTCAAGTTTCGCGAATGAGCCTAACTTTAAAAAAATAGTCCGTTTTGCCTAGAATCCGGGCCTTAATAATAACAATGTCAACATTTCGAAGCCGAAGACAGGCAATTCAATTTTTACGCTTGAGTTTCACTTCAGTCCAATGCCGACATACCAACAGCTCAGATTGTCGTTTTAGGTGAGACACATTGAACCGCCGGCTGCGAAAATGGTTGCCTCCTGACTCATTGAAATCGTAATGAAGCCAATTAGCGAATTAGCATAATCTGATGCTGTTCTTTGTTATGCAACCGCATAAACAGTGCTCAATTAATCATCTTATCCAACCGTATTTTATACTTATTTGATTAGCGCTTATTGGCCAATTACTGACCGCTGGCACATGTTCATTATTCCCGCCAATTCAATGTTCATGATTGGGTCAAGGTAAATTTTGTTGCTAGTTATGAATGAGCCGACAATTAGCATTTTCTCCGCTTGCGAATCGAAGAGAATCGCAATAAAATCGATCGCTGAAGCAAGAAGTAATAATTTATTGAAATATGCGTTCTATGACCCAGAATAACGGCAATAGGCGAGATGCCTAACCATATATACGAAAAGGTCACTAGTCTCGACAGTGATTTGCAGTCCTTGCCAATTAATAATATTCAATGACAATCATCGAGTTTTTATCCGATTTATTCATTCTTAGTTTTGTTTAATAAAGGTCAGGATATCACTTTTGCTAAATTTGCTAGCTTTGCAAATGGCATGTGCACTAGTCCTAAATTATACAAGTGGTTATTGAAGGAAAATGTCCAATGAGGAGGCTTCTTAGCTCTTTGTGCGAATGGGAAAAGCGGTCTCTAAAAATATGTATTGTTTCCTTAAAACCGTTAAAAATAATAAATTTTCAATGTCAAGTTTTTTAGCCTCCATTTTGCTACAGCTTCATGATGAATTGCATCAGGGCCGGCGCAACGCGCAACCAGCTCCGCGTTTTTAGTGGCCCTGCGGTCCATTTGGAGAGGCCCCGCGGGATCCAACATATGGAAATTTGCAATTACTGAATTCGGCCCTGTAAAAGGTTGCGCCGGCCCTGAATTGCTTTACCTCTCTTTATTAACCTTGTAACATGTGTTCTTGTATTGTACATGACATATTTTAATTGTATTGTTGAAATCCTACATTGTCTCTACGAATTCGTGTTATTTCTGTTCCTTTTTAACACTTTAATGTACTTTAATGTACTTTAATGTAGGCTGCAAATCCGAAGGTTAATTTCTTCAATCTTTAGCTATTCATAGACAAACAATTATTGTCTATTTGTCTTGTTCTAGGTATTTTTAATTGCCATTCTATACATTTTTTAGTATACTAATTATTTACATATTATTTCATGTACGACTTGATAAAATATCCTTCCAACATTCCAAATTCCAAAGGAAATCAATGTCAAAGAAAACGTCACCGTTTCGTTATCAACGTTATCAATGGATGTTGAAAAACGTATAACTTAACGAGCAAACACTCAACATGCAAAACGAGTCAATATTCAGGTCAAGCAAGGACACTTGCTTGTCCTTCCTGCCTTTTCTGCTTCCTGAATGATGTTGCGGTTGCGTCTCATTGAGATGCAATCAGACACCTTATTTTTCAAATAAAAACTTTTCGAATGAGGACGACCTTAACTTGGATCGTCCAAAAATTGCTCAACTATTCTAGAAACGAGGCAAATTGGCGAAAAAATTGAATTAAGTGAGTAAATGGGCAGGAGTAAATGGGGCGGTCCACATGTGGAGTAATGATGAGGTCAAGTGAAACTGCAAGTCGTGTGCTTCAATTAAGTCCCACTGGCAATCGGATGCGTGGAAACCTTGCATTAGTTAAGTAATTTCGCGAATTGGCGTAAATTCGCATTCCGCGCACGTGCCAATCGGCGATTAGCAGGAAAAGGAGACCTTGTGCGATTCTTTCAATTCGTACCAGAAGATGCATGCAATGCGTGCAGATGAGTCCCAGGCAGACGACGGCGATAGGACCCAGGACAATGCCGCCATTCTTGATCGCGTCTCCCATCGCAAAGAGACCCGAGCCAAGGTTTCCCTTGAAGAGATGCATCAGCGTCTCGCCATAGCTGTAACGTGCATTGTACAGATTGATAAGACATGAAAATCGCCAACAAATCGCGTGACATCGCATTCAAATTCCTCAACTAATTGATACAATTAATATTTAATTGGCGTAAAATTTACTGAGAATTTATAACGTAATAATATAGCGAATGGAACATTTGTTTGAGGTAATCGAAATGCGAAGCGCAGAAATTCAGAAAAGAACGAATAATTCGCTTAAAATTGCACTCACGATGTTGGGTATTCAATAACATCTCCTTGATCGGGGTTTTCCGGATTCGCTGGCGACAACTCCAAGCCATCCTTTTTCTTCCAATATTTCCCATATGTTCTGCGAGTAGAGAAAGAATCATTGGCAATGCATTGAAACAAGAGCAAAAACGCGCTTATTAGTTACCCATTTTCAAGGTCTGAGAGCGATTTGGGATTCAACGCCAATCTACTCTGAGGTTTGATTTGCGGAATGGTTTTCTCATTTTTTGCCATCGTTCTGCAAGCAAATCAAGAAAACACAAAATTGCTATGCATGATCATTGATAAGGTACAGCAGTGATTCCCAAAGTGGTCGATATCAAGCCCTAGGTGTCGATTTCGACCTACAGGGGGTCTACGACAACATTGGGGTCTATGAGATGTGAATAGGGGTCCTGCTAATTATGGCTATGCAAGTAGTAATAGAAGTAAGGCCACAGATAACCGTAGGGACGAAACCTAGGGTATTCCCCATGCTTGGCCGCATTGAATAAATTTCCAAACGTCCATATTAAGGGGCCTATGAAAACCAACAATATCGGTAAGGGGTGTAAGAGACAAAAAAGTTTAATTGCAGAGTATTCAGCCGAATTCTAATCAATTTCATTTGTATAACCTATTTTAAACTTTAATTCAAACGAGTTTAAAAGGAACATCTGCAATAGATCATGTTGACGAGTAATAAATAATGAAAAGAGATATTTTTGATAGGTATTACGACAATTTCAAACAAATGATGTCATCGCAGTTGCAGAATTCTCGTGTATATTTGTGTCTGTAAGCTGTAGAAGAAAACATAAGCGCGAATATATTCATAGGTAACTTATCGTAAATATCATCAGGTCTGGATTTATATGCTATTCAATCTATAGAAATTACGTAGGCTATAGAACAGCTTTGGTAACATATCTTATAAGAAAACTTGGTTATCCAGTTAACAGAAAAGAAAAGTAATTAACACTACTACTGGAAACCTCCTTTGTTAATTTCTTTGTTAATAAGAAATGCATAATTAAAGGGACCACCGGTCTGGTAAAGTTCGAGAAACATAGAATTTCATTTCCCATTTCTCAATTCTTCAAGTCTAAATCCCATACTGGATGCATTGTTTCACTTTGCCTTCAATTTATTTATGTTTTTATTATGCCATATGTTGTTATCGTTGGTACTTTCTTTGTGCATTTCCTCATAGACTTCTATATTCTAAATCAATACGAAATGCAAAGTTGTACGTATTCAATGTCAAAGTTATAAAAAAAAACTGAATGCAAGTTCGCAATTTGTCTTCGTGACCAATGTAATTAAAGTTGGGCAAAATGATCTTAAATTGTATCATTTCATTGTCTAGCTTAAAAGAAGTAGAATATAATGATTTAAAATTGAATAAAAGCTAAGTTATAAAAAAGCTCATTATTGCAATTACTCAGATGCAGGCAAATTGATATCATTTATTATTCTAGAAAACTGCTCGGTAGCCGAGTGGATAAAATACAGAATTGCGATACCGAAAGTGCATTCAATCCCCGGCAGGACGTTGTAATTTAAAATCCATTGTTGGGTCTGCAACCTCACATATTGTCGTAAAAACATGATAGGCCTTATTCCACGAAACCCCATACTGGAAGGAGCGGGTAGAGAATATATGTATATATTATTATTATTCTAGATAAAGTTAGTTCATTTCTTTGCTGTCTTATGAGCTTATTAATATACTTATTGGTTGGTTGTAAGTAAGGCCCTAGTATTTGAGCTCATAGGATTGGGTTATTGGGATGGGATGGGGAGTCGCAGAGGAGCGTACCACATCTGTCATTTCAGATGTCGTATTGTCTTCTCTTTATTGGCCGCTCGATAGTCAAAAGTCACCGCTCTGTCAGGGATTGAACCCGAGTCACTAGACTCGTGGACCGAGCGGTTAATGTAATTTTTAATAATTCAGTAATTTATTCCACGTGCAGAATTTTTTTAAATTTAGCATTCTAAAAAATTATCCTAAATACAATTCAATTATACCGTTTCCAGGTCGAAACTCTATAAATACCGTTCAATTGCTTGCGAAACCTATTTTTGGCCAATTTCTCAATTTAACACATAAGTAGGCAAGAACACAGTTCTCTAAAATATTACATTAATTGATGGAGGAGCAATTTAAATTTCAATGAAATTAATTGCATTGAATGATTGGAGCACACAATTTGTGAACAATCAACGGTAACCATTTGAAATTCTACTGTACTAATTGCTCTACACCAGCGATAGAATCAAGCAACAAAACTAATTGCTCGTATTTGGAACAATGGAAAATAACATATTGTTAAACAAATTGAGTGTACAGATGCAAATGACATGTGCATTGGAAAAGAAAGAAAAAGTCTTCCGACAGTGTCGAGTAAATTAATTGTCGGCATGACATTCGAATTATGAATTCATTCACCACCTATCAATTATCGTACATTCATATCCTTGAAATGCGTTGAATAAAATTCAAATACAAGCTTCACATACCTTTGCTGCTCGATTACCTTATCCCACTAGAAACTCAACAATAACAGCTCGCTTTATTAAGCAACTGTATTAATTGTATTGATATCAACTCTATATTGTTCGCACTTTGCTAACTTATTTTGAAGAATGCGATCAACAGTCTCTTTGGTTTGTATGGTAGAATTTGTAAGTGATTATCGCAGGTTTAACAAATTGGATTCCTCAGCAGGTGTCTGGCATTGCAATGCATTGAATGGAAGACAAAGAAGTTCTTCAAGCGATTGATAGTGTTATCGCGAGTCAAATGAACTGCTTTGCTGCGACCGCACACGCCACTGAAACCACTCTGCGAACTCGCGCACCTTTGACTCGCGATTTTAAAGCAAATGGTAACGCGACACCCACTGACACCAGCAAATCACTTCTGTACTTAGCTAACTGTGACCCTGTCGTTGGCCGCACACGCAAATGTGGTCGGCCGCACTTCACCTTGTCTAATTAGTTCAGAACAACTTTAATGTGAACGCTTTCACAATGATTTGCCGTGAGCCCATGATTTCCAGGTACCTTCTATAAGTACTAATAAGCTTGTGATCACCCAGGTAATAAGGTTCAGCTTCTAAGAAATTGCAAATAGAATAGAGAGAACAGCAAGGCGCAAATACCCACAAGGAAGAAGCGAGGATGAAGCGAAATGCCATGAGTCCGATGGAGAAACTTCTTGTTTATTTCTATGAGCTTTCATCAATAAAGTAATTTCCAATGGGTCAAGATGAGTCATAATTTTCATTATCGGCATCGTCTACTTAGTTCAGAACAGCTTTAATGTAAACGCTTTGACAATGATTTGCCATCAGGAAATCAGGTTTAGGTTCTAGGAAGTTGGATTCATCAAAGAGAATAGTGAGAACAGCAAGAGATAGATCCTCAAAAGGAAGAAGTGAAATGTCTGATGGACTCGAGGATGAATAATGTGGAAGAACTTGAAGTTGTCAATAATTTCCTGCTGTCTAACCAAATACTTCTTCTCGGACTACATGTTTCCATCCCTCTATCCTTATTTCTATAAGCTTTTATCAAGAATGGATTTTCCAATTGGTCAAGATGTGTTGCAACTTTCAGTATGGGCATCGGAAACATTAATATAAATGCTTTGACAATAATTTGCCATGAGTCCATTATTTCTAGCTACCTTCTACAAGTAGTAGTAAAGTTATGATCATCTAGGTAATAAGGTTCAGCTTCTAAGATATTGCAAACAGAATAGTGAGATATGCAAGGGATAAGTCCCCACAAGGAGGAAGTGAGAAAAGATTCATATGCCACGAGTCCGATGGAGAAACTTCAATTCGTCAAATATCTCTTGTTCCATCCCTATATCCTTTCATCTATAAGGCTTTATCAAGAACGGAATTTCCAATTGGTCAAGATGTGTCATAACTTTCATTATGAAGTCGTTATCCATCATCCATCAATATTTACAAGTTAATTAAGTAAGAGCTTTCCAATGACTTGCAAAATTTCATTCAGGTTCCAATTACTACTCAATTGTTCTTAGCCACTAATACCAATTGGACTAATGTCCATTATTGTTCGACTTTGGGATAGCGCATTTTGGTAGACATAGACCTATGTTAAAAAAGATATGCAAACTGCCATGATTTGGAGTACGCAGAGATGAAAATAACGAGGAAAAATGTCGATCTCAAATTTATTCAATATATTCAATATTGTTAGAAACCAACCGGTTTCGGCCCTAAGGCGATCATCAAGGTATAAACCCTGCTAAACCACCGAACATATTGTGAAAAATCGAAATACAAAAATTAGTGCAAAGAATCACACACTAGAAAAAGATATTGCAGAAAAGCGATATTGTCACGAAATTTAAAACGTCAGAACAATAAATTTAATTTTTGCATATTTTTTTGTCATTTTTTAAATCTATTTATTCATTTATTTCACTTTTTATTGTTCTGACGTTTTAAATTTCGTGACAATATCGCTTGCAATAGTCGCATATAAGTCAAATGCGCACTCTCAAAAACTCGCATTTGATTGCCAAATTCGATCCGGGCACAATGGTGCCAATTTAACATAACATGTAAGTGGTGGTTTAGCTATTGGTTTATACCCTGATGATGGCCTTAGGGCCGAAACCGGTTGGTTTCTAACAACATCTATATATTGAATAAATTGGAGATCGACATTTTTCCTCATTATTTTCATTTCATTTTCATAGACCTATGTTCTTTTATTGATCTTGATAGTATATCCTGTACTATAGGACTACCTAGGTGTTCCTTGAAACTCTCTTATTAATTGCAATTCATTGCAATATTCTATAGAAACCTGAGGTTAATCGCCTGTGGTAAAGCAGCAAGCAATGCACCAGACTAGTAATGATTCTATTCGCCCTCGCATTTGCGTCGTCGCGACGCCGATAAGGGCGCGGCGCACATTTGTAGAAGTCGCGTCGCGACGAACGCGACGGTGGTGGCGGTCAGATCATCGCAACCCCCATGCCGAAGTAGCCGATCTGCAGACGCGGCCAGCATCGTCATGGAGCTGAAGAACAAAGTGGTCCTGGTGACCGGTGGCGCATCGGGCCATGGTCGCGAGTACTGCATCGAATTGTTCAAGCTGGGCTGCAAAGTGCGTGCCCAACCCTCGCATCGTCCCCGGATGAGTCACCTCATTGCGTTTGCAGATTGCCATCTGCGACATCAACACGGATGCCGGCGACGAGTTGCTCCACGAGCTCTACGAGCAGGGCGGCAACGCGTCCTCGGTAATCTTCACGCCCTGCGACGTCACCGACTACATGCAGTTCGAGGAGGCCTTCCAGGCGACCATCTCCAAGCTCGGCGGCGTCGACATCGTCGTCAACAATGCGTCCGTGATGAACGACCGCCTGTGGGAGCTGGAGGTGGACGTGAATCTGGTGAGCTGCTCCTGACAGGACAATCAGCCAGACCTGACGCCGCTTTCCAGAACGGCGTCATTCGTGGTCTTTTGCTCGCGTTTCGATTCCTGGGCAGAGATCGAGGGGGGCCCGGTGGCACGGTGGTGAATATCGCTGCCAGTTCCTGCCGCAATCCGCTCATCTCCCTGCCAGTGTTCACAGCCACCAAGAACGCCGTCGCGGCGCTCACGGGATGCTATGGGGATGCATCGCATGTGAACCTAACCGGCGTGAAGGTAAGCAAGGGGGGCGAGCGAAATGATTGCCTCCTCACTGCGCTCTGCTCGCAGGTGGTGGCCATGTGTCCGGCGCCTACCCCGAGAGCCCTTCAGGCCGATGCCCGCAAACGCCTGCTAAGTGGGGAGTACGAGCAGACGTGGCAACGTGATCTCGCCAACACCACCCCGCTGAAGTAATTCGATTCATGCGTTGCCCATGATGTGAGTGCCGACATTCTCGCTCTTGCAGGTCGGAGCATGCTGCCAAAGCTCTGGTTGAAGTCATCCGGAAAGCGGCCAGTGGAAGCTGTTGGCTGGTGGAGGACGCGAACCCGCCGACTGAGATCAAAATGTTTGCGTAGACCCACTCTTGATGCGTCTTTATACGCTGACTGACAATTAACTCCATGTTTACAATCAAAGAACCAAAATCGAAAATGGCGAGCAATTTGAAAAGTTCGCAAAAACGCAATTGCGTAATAGGATGATTCCGGATTTCTACATTTGCTTTCAAACGTTCTTATGGGATCGCAATGATGATAAGTTCTAGGTGTATCAGAATGATGACTTTTTGGATAATTTCTGACCCACCTCCTTCACCAATACTAATCAAATGCGCTTAGGAATATATGGTCGACTCGATGTGGGGTGTCGACGATCTGAAGAAAACACCATGAAACTTTTAGACTAACTATTCGGAGAAATTTTAGGACACAAAGTTTTTTTGATGAATTTTCTTACACGCTCTTCTCGCGCGTTTTTATTGCATATTTACGACTCTGCTGCCATTAAAGTCTTCAGTTGGTGACGTAAATGGCCAACATTAATTCGGCCTCTCGGTATAAATATACCTGATAAGGTATTTGACATTTTTCTACTTTTCTGATACGTTTTGTACACAGATCTACCAGTTTGAAACCGAAAACTTATTTCATTTATAACATTTTTGCAAAATATTGCTCACTGGAAGCTTTCCCTTATCTCTGGCAATTTGTGATAACCCCGCCAAAGAAATTATTGGTCCTTTGAACCAAATGATTTATTCTCCCATTTACGCCCATTTCTAAATAGAAATTGTGTGTGCCATCGATACAAATAAGTGGTAATCTTAATGAGAATATCATTTTGCACTTCCTCTTACGATATTCGGTCTCTATTAACCCTTGTCCAGGTTGTGAAAGTTCCGAATTAATTTCACCTCTTTGGTCCCATCAAACACTAATGATTATGTTACCGTCAATATAGATGGTTCTCCTGAACTTGTCCATGATCTCTTGCACTTAGAATTCTCAAATTCAAAACACTTTCTTCTGGTCCAGGCGAGCAGCATTTCGCAAAAGGTCCTACGGGTTTCGTTCTGTCTAACTCAATTATTGTGGTACCCATTTTCCCAACTTTGAATCCCATTACATCAATCGTTCCGAGATTGATTGTTAACTCCCATTTAGTTGTTCTGCAAGTTCCGGTTAAGTTTTCTTATCTCTATTCAACAATTCACACAATTCTTGCTCTTCGACCACTTTTTGATGATTATCCGCACCCTTTAAAATCTCCCCACTGAATCCCTGTACTTTTTAGGTATTTTCGTTATTCGAGAATGTTTGGTAGATAGCTGCACAACGTAATAAGGGCATTACCATCTTTATATGTTGAATCCTTTGACTGTTATGACCATAAATACGCCGAGTCCGGTTTCATACTGGTAGACTTGGTATATTCTTATACCTGCAACTGAAACAGCTCGGCAACATACGAATTTACTCTGATGTATAACTCCTCAACAAATTTTATTGTAAATTTGAGTATTTAAACTTACTGCTCATAATATAATCATTTGAATCGTTCCTTGGATGGTAAGTCTTGGTTTCCTTTTGCTTAATAAATGTATTGCTTAATGGACCCAAATTGTAATTATTGTGTAGACCAGAAAGTAACTTGCGTCTGCTGACAGCGTCATAATTAATCTGCGTCAATTAATGAGTTCAATTTGCATGTAGAGATGCAAATCGCTGCTTAAATTGAAAATGACTTCGACGCAAATCTTTCGAAATGCATTCAAAACTCGATTCAAGTAAGACATTGCGCATTCAACCCTTCCCGGCGTCTACTGACCAGGTTCCCATTTCAGCAGTTTGACTAACATTGCCAATTGGCGCAATGCTTCCGTAAAATGGTAAAGAATGCGAAGTTGGAAATAAAATGAAACCGGGTAGTTCTCTAACTTGATTTCAGCCCAAGCAAACCCGTGCTGGGCAGCGTAGACTACAAAGTGGCCCTAATCACAGGTGGCACGGAAGGCATAGGTTTACGTATTGCCAATCACTTCCTCAAAGAAGGTGCTCGCGCGGTCATCCTGACTGGCCTCAATGTCTGCACTGGCAAGGAGGCGGTGAATTGCCTGAACAATTCCTACGGCCACAACAAAGCCATGTTCATCAACAGCAACGTCAACTGCATGACGGAGATGGAGGAAACGTTTCAAATCAGCAAGGAGGCGTTCAAGAACATCGACATCGTGGTGAACTGCGCGGCGATTTGCGAAGGAGCGAAATGGGAGCAGGAGATCGTCACCAATGTGGTCGGTACGATTCGGACCACTCTGCTGACGTTCAAGCATGTTGGAAAAGAGGCCGGGGGCACTGGCGGGGTGCTTATTAATGTATCCGGCGTTGGTGGCCTGGAACCCATGGCGCCCGTGCCCACGTTGAGCTGTTGTCAGCACGGCATTGTCGGATTGACGAGGAGCTTCGGCCACAGCGTCCATTTCGACAAGTCCAAGGTGCGCGTGCTCTGCTTATGCCCAGGTCTAACGAATACCAATTTCATGAAGAAGCCCAATGTGGCCATGACTCAGCACCTTGATGCCGAAGTGGATAAGTACGTGAAGAAAGGCGTCTTGCAGACCGCTGACGTTGCCGGTCTGGCAGCACTTCATCTCGTCCGGTATGCGGAGAACGGAAGTGTGTGGATTGTGGAAGGTTCACGCCTCTTCAGCGCTGATATTCCCAATTGGAATCACTATTCTAAATTACAAGCGCAATTTCTATAAACCTTTACAAATCCTCATTATCCTGGTTTAGGTTTAGGACCTGATTCATTGAACAAAATCAAGTCGTCGTAGATCTGAACATCAAATATGTCATTAATGAATTATGGATTGTAATTAAATCTCTTGTTATTTACGTGACTAAATTTTTCGTTGGCCTACATGAACGTCTGCTAACGTTTCGTGCAATTATCTGAAGCTCCCAAACTATGCGTATCTGAAAATGATGTGCAAGAGGCTACTTCAAGCAATCGTGCAGAATTCGCGCGCACGACCTCTGAGCACATCGATGCCATGCTTGTCTTCCTGCGAGCGCTTCGACATCAAAGATAAAGCTGCCTTGGTCACTGGAGGAGCTTCCGGTATCGGCTACCAATGCTGCAAAGCTCTGCTACGTTGCGGCGCTCGCGGTGTGACTATTGCGGATAAGGACAAAGAGCAAGGCGAACATGCTCTCAGGGACATCGCCGAAGAGTTTGGCAATGATCGCGCGGTGTTTGTAGAATGCGACACCACCAAATGCGAGCTGATTGATTGTGCGTACTCGAAGGTATCCAATTGACCAGCGAGGTAATCCATCGGAGTACATGTTCTAGGGGCGTTTAAAACAACTTTGAATGCATTCAATCGCTTGGACATTGTAGTCAACAACGCTGGCGTTCTCAATGATAAGCTATGGGAGAACGAAATCAACACCAATATTGTAAGTTGCAAGATGGGTCGGTAATGAGTAGAGAGAGGATTTTAGGCAAAATGCCTTTTTGTTTTGATGCAAGGCAAATTAGAAAGAATTCAAAATCTATATGTT
>JAOEHK010010832.1:0-11977 GCA_025447835.1 Labidoglobus nevermanni
TGTCCTTGGCCCAAAAAAGTTCGTTATATCGAGGGGACCAAAATGCATTAGTTTTATTCGTAATATCGAGGTTTTTTAAAGGGATCAGCACTTTCAAACGTTATATCGGGGTTATTCGTTAAATCGGGGTTTCACTGTACTAACTTTATTGTCATTTTCAGGACTTCAAATTGGAGCTTTGCCACAGATTAACGGGCGAGCCAACGCACTTCCAGACGATCATTTTTTAGAACAACTCGCACGCTGCCAAAGTGCACGGTTAGACGATCAGAGATCACGTCTGCCTTCTGATGACGTGGAGAGCGAAGCTCTTACACCGCCTTCGCGAGGCGCAACTGTCCCCGACGAAGACTTCTTTTCGCTAATTATGCGCTTTCAGTCGTGTGGTCGCATGGACGACCAACGTGCGGCAGTTCCACGTGGTACTCCAAGGTAATAGATAGCTAAAGCTTGGATATGAATAACTGAAATTTCTTGTTTATGGCATTAATGATGCGTTTTTGCAGATAATTCATCTGAAAAAATCAGTGGAGACCTCTCGCTCGAAAATCAACGCCACCACATAGCAACCAACCTAGTAGAAATCATTCTTCGCAGAAATTGAGAAATTGTTCATTTGATCGTGATAATCATTGATGTAATTGTACTTGAACCAACTGAAGATTGTTGTCACAGATATTCCCAAATAATTCTAAGCAAACTTCCAGCCAAAGGGTTTACCTTTACCAACAAGACTTTTAAACTCATACACAATAATATTATTAGAATAATTATCAATTTTATATTTACTGCCAAAATCTTAACAAACAATAGCAAGTTTTCTTGAAAATTCTCTGTTTTCAGATGATTTTCATTATATAAAGTTGCCAAATCGCATTTAAGCACACTACTTACAATTGTCAGGCTTTCAGATCAACTTTGTGTCTTCTTATTGATGTATTTTATTCGTATTTTCACTTAAATAACTTACTTATTAATTTATTTCGATATTACATTTAAGCACTCAATTTGATTTCTTAACAATTAGAATCAAATATGCATAAACTGCGGATCTTTGACCACCTCAATATTGGCCTATCTATAAAATCTCTCAGTCTTCCAAACAAGCGACAGTGAAATGCATTCGAACAATCCGTCAAGTTTCAAGATAGTTTTCAAACTTAAATAACAATCTATTTTATACTTTTTCGATTTAATATCTGATCCGATTTGATTTGGAACTGAAACTTTCGTTTCTAATCATGTTTTGATCATGTATAAGCTAGAATGTATGTCATCTACAATACGATATGATGTTCAATACAATTGATCGCAAACATGACTATTTCTTGAGGAATTGCTTCACCCACATGTAGCTGGTGATGGCACTCAAGGAATACCAAGTTAAAATATAGGATAAATGTTCGTTGCGCATTGATACCCGAGTTTGCCCACCAATTGGTCCGTCAGGAGCCGGAAAGTCGATGGTTGCGTCCAGAAAGATCGGAGATGAGCCCGTTACCAACGACATCAAGTCCAAATCTCTATAAAATATCCGAAATTAATTTCGTTGCCTTTATTTACATTTGTAATTGTTAATCACCTATACAATAAAGTATCCGAGGTTGCTTTACTCGACGGCATGAAAACTGGACGATTTTCATGCAACCGCACCACGCCAATCACATCCACTTCTTCTTTAACTTGTCCCTTCAACCTCGTCATGGGATTTCTGCGTTTACTTGAAACCCATCCTCGATTGACAAGGATTGTTTGACTAGAAAAAGCATTCTCGAATTCATCTGCAATTCCAACGCATCTCTGACTTACTCGCGATCAGAGAGCTTGAAAGGAGTGACCACTAAGTAACCCTGGGTCTTATTTTGATCCTGGGAGAGCAACGAACTTGTGGATGCCGCTTCTCCTTTGTGAATCAACGTCCTGGGTCCAATATAAAGTTCCTTATCATGCTGGAAAGTCCCTCTCACGCGAACAGGGTAATACTCCAACTTTTGAACGTCGTCAATATGATATGGTAGATCTTTGGGATGTGAAGCCACCCTCTCTTTCAATTCGTTGATAAGACTTTCCTTCCACGCTTTACGACGAATTTGCCATGTACCCAATGCAAATGTACCCACAGGAAACAACTGTTGACATTAACTACCCATCGAAATAAAGTTAGAAACTTATCCCTTACCATAAGAGACCAGCCAAATGCACCCACATGATTACGCGAAGGTTTCTCTCTGATTCTTGATACCTGCCTAATCCACGGTTTATTCAACACATTTCCAATGAATTTCAAGTGATACCTATACATTTTGCAATTAATTTCAATGATTAAAATTAGTTTTTAATTCGCAAGTTTATTGGTTATGTTTTGGGGAGCCGATCGTTGACCTTTGATAGGATTATCCTTATTTTCCCCGTGATTACAGGATAACAACACTTTATTCTAGTTAAAGTTATCAGTTGCTGAGTATTCAATAATCATTTATTGAAAAAGAAATAAAAATAGATTATCTTTGCAATTTCTACTGCGTCACCAAGTAATGCTGATAAACAATAAAATAATGTGATAACGGTATTGGAAACGACGCAATTAACTAAATAATGCAATAATTTGGGTGTTTATATAATAAGGAAAGTAGAAAATAAGGTGTATATATATTATATTTCATAGTTGCTTTTGGACGACGAAATAATTCGTGGAATGCATCCCATAATTTCAATCTTAAAGTGGTGCGCTTAGAAATAGTCGTAAAACTCAAACTTGTTTGTCGAACGCGAATGAATTCGTACTCATTGATAGATTGCGAACGCAAACAATAACATATCATATTAAAATGGTAGAAATTGTGATATTGCAGATGACGTTAGCCACAATCCGCAACGTGGGCATTCCGAATGAGATTGTGGACGCCGCCTGAGAGTGCCTTAAGGGTCGTCTTCGCTCATCTCGCTATCGTTACGCCATTCTGATCGATTGTATGATTTGGAAAATCGCTGATCCGCACACGACGAAGAGGAAGAGCGCAATGAGCCATGGGCCGACGGGATGCTGGTCTTTCTCGGGTTTCTAAAACCGCAGAATGGGTTAATGCGAGTGATCACTTGATGTGAGAGGCAATAAATGGAGCAATATGCTGACGATGAACTCACCACTGATTTGGGCACGTTGCCTCGATTCAGCACGTTCTTCATGGCCTTCTCGTTGGCGAAGCGCATCCGTTGCACGGGTGCCATTCTAACGGGGAAATTTGGCGTGGAAATGAATGAAAATGAAAAGGCAAGTCAAGCTGCTGCCGACTTCGATCTAAGTTGACTGCATTCGAGATCGACGTGTGGCAGATTGCAAGTCGAAATGCGACAACTCGACAGATGTGTCAAGAGCATGCGTTGCGTCCGACCTGCCAACGCGGCAAACGCCTCAACCACATTTGAATTTCAATATTGTGATAAGCCTTTAACGCGCAATTCGAAACAAACGATAAGCTTGCCAGAGTTGACTGTATGAACTCTCAAATCTTGTCATGTTTCTTACATTCCTGCACTCTCTGTCTTCCCAATAACATTCTGATCACTTATCCCCATATACAATAAAGGATCATGGTAATATCAATCTAAAACTGAAGAATTGCCAAGAAATGACGCATGAGGTCAGGCAGTACGAAAGATGCCATTTGAATCTTTCCGGTGGTGTTATTTGGACATACAAATGCTTAGAAACGCAATTCTGCTGCCAATCCGGATGTTGCGGTAATTTGTTCAACAAGTTCTCACAATTTGGATATGTTTGGCAAGTTCCCGCAATATAATTGCACCGAGGAGCATTTAACAGCAACTTTTGCATATTTAGGTTCATTGTAACCATTCTCGCCGCGATTCTTCTCGGATGCTTACATTTCCTCAAGAAGCAGCACGAGCGCAATTTTTACGCACGAAATTTCAGTTCTAGGCGACAGGACAGAAACCTTCAGGCGTACATGCATGCTGAATTCACGGCGGGCTTCAATCGTGATCATTTCGAGCGAATTTGCCCGTTTCGAAGAATTCCCAGCATGCCCAGGGTGCATGAACATCTCCTAAATTTGAATTTCAGTCAATCTGCAGCGGCGGCCAACAGCAATGACGTCAGTTGTATTGATAACAACAATTCTCCGCCAAGTTACGATTTGGTACTGGCAATCAAGACGATAGAGGAGATGAGGGAAGAGGAACCACCGCCAGTTTACCTGGAAGCTTGCAAATTAATTGATTACAATGGTAATGCGGATGAACAGGGCATGGTTGATCAAGATACACCGGAAAGTTTATGTGAAAACCATGAATCGTTAAATTCTCTTAGTTTAGGTACTAATTCAGAAAATTGAACATATTTCATATTTTACACGCAATTTTTATACAACCACCAATGTACGTGAACCTATACAAGTTTATTAATAATTAATATATTGAAATGAAGAAAATTGCCGCTCTTTTATATTTGAAATTCTAAGGTATGCAACTTTTCATACAGTCTCAGCTTGAATTAACGAAGAAAACAAGAATGGTCAAATGGGTAACCTCATGGTTTTACGGTTTCAATTTGTTTTTGGACATTCCTTTTATATCCTAAACCAGTGGATGCCAACTGGCCTTAGCCAGTGACAACTTATTTCTTTAATCTCTCTTTCGTAAAGAAATGCGTTATCAGGAAGATCCTCTTATTGTTACTACCTGCCTAAATATTGAAATTAAATGGTGTGTCACTTATTAATTTCTTTTGCCATTATTTCTGAGTGACTCAACAGCAATTACTTAAGTTGTATTGATAACATGATAACAACAATGCTCCGCCAAGTTACGATTTGATACTGGCTATCAAGTCGATAGAGGAGATGAGGGAAGAGGAACCACCCCCAGTTTACCTGGAAGCTTGCAAATTAATTGATTACAATGGTAATGGGGATGAACAGAACATGGTTCATCAAGATACACCGGAAAGTTTATGTGAAAGCCATGAGTCGTTAAATTCTCTTAGTTTAGTTACTAATTCAGAAAATTGAACATATTTCATAATTTACACGCAATTTTTATACAACCACCAATGTACGTAAACCTATACAAGTTTATTAATAATTAATATATTGAAATGAAGAAAATTGCCGCTCTTTTATATTTGAAATTCTAAGGTATGCAACTTTTCATACAGACTCAGCTTGAATTGACGAAGAAAACAAGAATGGAAAAATGGGAAACGTCATGGTTTTATGTTTCAATTTGTTTAAGAACATACCTTTCATATCATAAATCACAGGATGCCTTACTTACCTTACCCAGTGACATCCTAATTCTTTATTCTCCCTTTAATGAAGAATACTTATTATTTTATTTTCTCATATTTGTCTTTATTCCTGAGCTCCTAAAGAATCTATTACAAACCCCGAAGAGTATCCCATTGTAGACAATTCGAAATGAGTATAAAATTTACAATTAATGGTGTTGGTCATGTTGGCTAAGGGAAATCCTGTATGTGGTTAGTTATTTGCAAATCCACCTACCACTAAACGCATTACCATCACCGTTTTGCTTTACCTAAAGTTTCTACGGTTTAAATAATTTGTTCATCGAGCGCTGTCTACAAAGTGCTGTGAGAAAGCCTTTGCGAAAGAGCGCTTTCTTAACTTTGCAGCGTGTTGGTGACTTCATTCCTCAAAACTGTTGTGAATGCAATTATCCAGCGACTGGCATTATTCGCGTAAGTAATTAAATTAACCAATTACCACTCAATTGAATCGGCTTTCAGTCAAATCAATAGAAACCAGTTGTTTTCGCTTTCTACTTCATGTTTGTCGTCATCATTTGACTGCTATAAAACATCATTTTCAATTGCGCACTTTACTCTTTTTTACTATCACTGGAACACCTTTGTACGTAAACTGGAAGCACAATAAATAATCGTCTATCAATTACATGCTGTTATTAGTGAAAGTAAGTGTTTGCTAGTAAACTAGGAGTAACAAAATTGCGTTCGCAGAAAACTGGTTGCTGAATCGTTACTTAATTGCTCCTAATTGAAAATGAACGGGTGCGCTATTTGCTTCCAGTACTAATTAGAATGATATGTGTTCACGGTCATTACGCACTTGATTCCTTGCTTATAAGTGAGGGACCCAGTTTGTTTCTTGGCAAACATTCACTGTTTTAGGCGCGAAATGATTCTACTTGGAAATCTTGCATAACAGAGTAGATTTCAAGACATGTAATTTGTTGCCAGTCTAATAAACCTTAGTGGGAAAGTATTTCTTGCGAAATGCCGCGTTTACTTACATAACTTTGACTCTAGCAAAGTGCACTGAGATGGAAATCATAACTGAATCTATGACTTCCGTAACTTTGCACCATTTGGACGTTAAAGAGCAAAAAAAGCTCTGAATTGAAAGTGCAACTTGCTTGTTTCGCGTCTTGTTATAGACGCTCAAGAAGGAAACATGCCAGAGACAGCAGACGGGAAGGTTGTATCATGGTACAAAAAGCGCAACATTTTCATCACCGGCGGCAGTGGCTTCCTGGGCAAGGTCCTCCTGGAAAAGCTGCTGTTTTCCTGTCCGGAGATTGGCAACCTGTACATTCTAATGCGATCGAAACGCGGCAAAACGCCGAAGGAACGCATTGACCTCATGTGGGAACTTCCTGTAAGTTACCACTTCATGGTACCACCTCTCTCCTCAATGATAATCTGCAAGTGTTTCAATCGGCTGCGTGAAACTCAACCCACGGCCAAATCGAAACTCATCCCGATTCATGGTGACCTGGTAACGGAGCAACTGGGTATTTCCGAGCAAGAAATGCAGATGCTGGTCGACAAGGTGTCCGTGGTCTTCCATTGTGGCGCAACGCTGAAGCTGGAGGCCACCTTGAAGGACTCGTTGGAGCAGAACACGGCCGGAACACAGCGTGTCATCGACGTCGCGAAGAAGTTCTGGAACCTGGTCGCCTTCATCCATACCAGTACCGCATTTTGCTCGGTGGACGTGGACGTGTGCGAGGAGAAAGTAGCTGCTTAGAGAAATGTCCCAGGAAGCTTTCTCACGTGCCAACTTTCAGGTGCTACCTTGCTCTGATGATCCGCGAAAAGTTGTTGAGGTGTCCCGGTCCATGGCCGACGACACTTTGAATCCGTTAACCAAGTCGTTGATCCATCCCCATGTCAACACCTACACGTACACCAAGCGCTTAGCTGAGACCCTCGTTGCTAACGAACATGATCGGATGAAAGTGGCCATTGTGCGACCATCCGTTGGTATGGTAGGGAGGGTTCAACAAAGATTTATGCTGAGTTTGACCTCCTTTCAGTCGTACCCTGTACTCTGGAACCAGTTTCGGGATGGGTGGACACTCTAAACGGCCCAATGGGCATTATTGCCGCTGCTGGCAAAGGGGTAATTCGCTCAATGCACTGCAATGGCCAATTCAACTCTCACACGGTACCCTGCGACATTGCGATCAATGCCCTGATTGTTATTGCCTATCGCCTCGGCTCTGAACCAAAGTATAATCGAAGCTTCTGCAGGTAGATGCCTTTTGCGACCTCAGCTCATTTCAGAAAAGCAGAAGTGCCTGTTTATAATCTGACCAACGACGGCGTGTTCCACTTTACCTGGGGCGAGATGCTGCGCATCGGCCGACAGGTGGTCCACAAGTATCCATTCGAAAAAACGATCTGGTATCCGGATGGCGACATTACCAACTCCTACCTGGTTCATCGGATTTATTGTGTTTTCGCACACTGGCTGCCTGCATATTTTATCGATATGCTGATGCTTCTTTTACGCCAACCGCGATTGTAAGTATGTGGTTTCTACCTGAGTTGTGAATTATTGCCCTGATTGGGCATTCGGGACATTTCATTCCGTTTAGGCGCAATTTTGCACGGAATGTGAGCTTGCCTGACCGGGTTCAAAGTGCAAAACAAGATTCAAACCCAAATGCGTTCATTTAAAAAGAGGCCATTACAACAGCCGTTAACCTGATGGCTAACTTTTAGTTTTCAATTAAAGTTAACTGCTTCGTTTAGCATGGTTCGAATTCAAGGCAGGATTCATGACGGTTTGGAATTGCTGCAATTCTTCACCACTCGTCAATGGCAGTTTAAAAGCGACAAGTTTCTGGCTCTTTTGGATGGCTTGGATGAACGGGAGCAGAAGATGTTCCACTGCAATTTCAGGTGTTTGTCCATCGAAGATTACATCACTGCGAGCATGTTGGGCACGCGACAATACTGCTTAAAGGAAGATTTGAAATCGCTACCGCGATGCAGAATTCAGCATTCGGTGTAAGTAAACAAGCGGACCTTCCCGACCACTATTCAACCTCAACTTGTGTTCCAGGTTGTACCTTGTGGACCGCTCCCTCAAGCTTGGATTGCTCATTTATATTATCATGACTCTATATAATTATTCTCCGGACATTTTCGATGTTTTTATGCGCATTTTTCAATCAGCTTGCCACTTAATTATGTAAAACGTGACTGCGATTCATCTTTCGCTGCTCTCAAATATGGTGATGGGATATGAATTGTTTTATTGCTGTTACCAATCTTGAGCGTCTTGAAGTTGTAGTTGCGGTGACCTTCCGCAGAAAATTATACTCTTGAACTTGTTGCAGTTGATTATTTCTTATGCGATACACCGAAGAGTTGCAAGCAAGTCCGAGAGTCCTTCAAAAGCTCTGCTTCATTTGCATTCCAATCCCCAAGAATCAACGCGGCTTTGTGTACTTTTCCAATATTTTTTTTAGTAATATAGGGTATGCGAATGTAGTCGTTCACTTCCAATATCGCAACATACGCAAATAAATATTGATTAGGCTGGCATTATCACAAATCCGCAGAATATAGAACAAGTTTCTCACGCTGCAACTGGAGAAGTTACTTACGGAGAAATAGTTTTCATTAAAAGTTAGTTAGCTGTTGTCATGAGCCCTGTATAAAAACGGTTTCCGATTCAATATAAATAGCCGGCAATCTCACGCATACGCCAGTTGAATAGAGCGCGAATATAGCCCAGCGTTGTACAAATAAGTACTTTGCATCAGTAAACTTCAGTTTCGGTACTTGCTGATACGAATTCAGCATGTTTCTCTACGTATCGACGTTGTTTGTGTTCATAGCGGTGCTCTATTTGTATCGAAGAACAGTGAAACCCAAAGACTTTCCTCCAGGTCCCTGATCGCGGCAATTGATGGCATCCGAAGATGACCGCCTTTGTTTGCAGGGCCAGGATGGAAACCGTTCACTGGATGCTTAGGCGAAGTGAAGAGCATGGCGCGCAAATGTGGCGGCTCCCATGTGGCTTACCAGAAACTCTCCCAGATCTACAAGTCGGGCGTGATTGGTCTGAAGCTCGGGCGCATGCTAACGGTCTGCGTGTGTAGTGACGAATACGTCAAGGAGATCCTCAGAGGCGACGAATTCGTCGACCGGCCCCTTACCTTCTTCTCCACGCTGCGCTCGCTGGGAACTAAGAAAGGTATGCCTTTGTAGTTGGCATAGTTATATGCCCGGAATCAGTGCGGACGCATTGGCAGGCATCACGTTTACGAACGGGGAGCACTGGAGGACGCAACGCAACTTTCTTCTGCGCCACATGCGCAACTTGGGCTTCGGCAAGTCCAAGATGGACGAGCTGATCTCGGAGGAGTGCGCCAAAGTACTCAAAACCCTGGAAATCCAGCAGTCGCATCAAGTCGGCAACCTGCTTGCCCCTTCTATCCTCAATATCCTCTGGAACATCGTCGCCGGCGATCGCATCGATCGCGATAACAAATATTTGCCCAACTTGCTCATACTGATGGAGAAGCGCTCGAAAATGTTTGATTTGTCCGCGGGATGGATCAATTCCTGGCCTTGGCTGCGATTCATCGTTCCGGGAGCGCTCGGATACAATCTGATACTGTCCCTCAATGCCGCCATGAAAGCCCTATTCATGAGGGTCATCACCGAACACTATCAGACCTGGGAGCCGGGCAAAATGGACGACTTGATCTACACGTTCCTGAGCGAAATGCACGAAACGAAAGATGCGTCGTTCACAGGTGAACTCATTGCCAGTTTCTTCCATTTTGGGTACAGCCTCTCTCTTTCTCTGGCAGATGATCAATTGGTCATGGTTTGCGCTGACCTGTTCTTCGGCGGATCGCAAACCACAAGCAATACCTTAGATTTTGCCTTTATGTGCATGATCCGCTACCCGGAAGTGCAGAAGAAAGTGCATGAAGCTTTAGACGCCGCGTTTCCGAATGGATTATCGCCATCATACAAGCAGCGACATTTGTAAGTGCGATTGGGGTGGGAAAGCGGAAGTGATGGCCAGGGTTGCGTTCTGCCATAGATTGCCGTACTTGGAAGCTGTTATTGCCGAAGTCCATCGATGCTATGGGGTGACGGCGATTACCGGACCGCGCAGGGCATCCGCCGATATCAAATTAGGAGCCTACGTCATCCCAAAGGACACGACAATACTCATCAACAATTACGCGGTCTTCCATGATCCTGCAACGTGGGAGAATCCGGATGAATTCCGACCGACTCGGTACATTAACCAGAAAGGCGAATTTGAGACGCCTGACTGTTTGTATCCGTTCAATATCGGAAAGCGGAAGTGCCCGGCGGACGCATTGGCGCGGAATTGCATCTTTACGTTTTTCGCGCAGATAATGAAGACTTATGAGATCTCATTGGACGAGAAATCGAAGCCGTTAACAGGAGTGCCTCTGCCTGGCATCACTTTGTCACCAGAGAAGTATAAAGCTTGTTTTACGAAGCGGACTAATTTGTAATTGCGCTATTTACAATAAATTGCCTTAGTTTACGTTTTTCTAAATATATATACCGAGTTCTTTTTTCATCATGACGACGCCGATTTAGCGAATTACCCCGATATAACGAATTTCAAGGGACCGACGTGAAAAATTCGTTATATCGGGGTTTTACTATATCTTGAATTGTTGTTTCCTCACAAAAGGGGTCGCAAGATGTCGATGACGTGATCGTAACTCGGCGATGACTTGACCGCTACTTAACGATGATTTTTCTGTGTTTCTCGGAAACTATAAAAGCTAAAAGATGAAACTTAGTTCGAAATTAAATAACCTACCTAAACAACCTAGTTAAAAACATTCTTCTATAATGAGCGGTTCCTCTGCCAATTGTTTTTTTCTGTTTTTCTCGGAAACTATTAAACCTAGAAAGATACAAATAGTTCCAAAATTATGGAATTAAATTTCCTACGCAATGAACTATAAAAGCTTATCCTAAGTTACGTGGTTTGCTCACAAACCGGTTTTTCGTGCTTTTCTCGGAAACTATAAAAGCAACAAATATGAAACTTGGTTCGGAAAATTGGGTATTAAATAACCCATCCAATGAGCCATAATAGTTTCTCCTAAGATGAGCGGCTCGCCTGAAAATTGGTTCTTTCTGTTTTTCTCGGAAACTTTTAAAGTTTGAAAGATGAAACTAGGTTCAAAAGATAGGGAATTAAATTGCTAATGAGCTATAAATGCTTATTATAAGTTTCGTGGTTCGCTCACACAGATTTTTTGTGTTTTTCTCGGAAACTATAAAAGCAACAAAGATGAAACTTGATTCGAAGAATTGGGAATTAAATAATCTATCCAATGAGCTATAAAAGTTTCTCCTAAGCCGAGCGGCTCGCCTGAAAATTGGTTCTTTCTGTTTTTCTCGGAAACTTTTAAAGTATAAAAGATGAAACTAGGTTCAAAAGATAGGGAATTAAATTGCCAATGAGCTATAAATGCTTATTATAAGTTTCGTGGTTCGCTCACAAACAGATTTTTGGTGTTTTTCTCGGAAACTATAAAAGCAACAAAGATGAAACTTGGTTCGAAGAATTGGGAATTAAATAATCTATCCAATGAGCTATAAAAGTTTCTCCTAAGCCGAGCGGCTCGCCTGAAAATTGGTTCTTTCTGTTTTTCTCGGAAACTTTTA
>JAOEHK010010843.1:0-11969 GCA_025447835.1 Labidoglobus nevermanni
TTGGAGAAGACACAATATAATTTATCTTTATCTAATCGAATCTCCAAACATCTCCATCGACGTTAATCATTGTATTGATAATAAACGATATTAACATTGTAAATTATAAGGAATTGTTTTGTCTTTTATTTCAATTGCAAATACCAATACTGTAAGATATTCCTAGTACAGTTCTTTCTACTACATATTCCGTAGTTCCTCGTGATATTACAGTATCACACGATTACACAAAACTGGGCTTAATCCATTTTTCGATGTTCATTTAAATACGATTTGCAATCGTTTAAAAATTTGGAGCATAGATCTTTCTATTCCGACAACATACTTTGAGTATGTTGCTGTTATTGACTTTGTCGAATTAGAACATTGGATAGCATGCTTATATGATACGTTTTAATATTGCACCATGCTTTGCGAATAATTTGTAACCTTCTTAGTTACACCGTCGGGGTTCTATTGCAGTACTGTGAGCACGTTGTCTTTTTCTGCTAATTAATATTTTTGCGATTGAAAATGTGTCTGTGCTTATGGATTAATGATAAAGTAAGATGTAGAATTACAAGAATAATCAAATCCTTCTCATTAAAGCACTTATCTCTAAGTGTGTCATGCATAAGCTTCCTAATTTTGAAGTAGTTGAGGATTTATGGCTTCACTACGGCTTCATAAAAGCTATAATGCTCAAAAAATCAGAAGCGGAAGCTGTTCATAGTCACCAATTTGGCATATTGGTAATTGCTGCAAACAGCCTATACTTCAAGTTGGTGTTTCCAGTGCCTGGAAGCAGATGAGATGCTATCAGCCTAGAGCAGGGTTCGCGAACCCACGCCTCTTTCAGATGTATGGTGCGGTTATCTGAAAATTTATGGTAAAGTCTTTATGTACCAGGCGCCGATAATTTCATGAAAATCTAAGCGACCATCGTAAACCGCAGATGGTTCGATAGTGGAGAGTCTTCTGTACAATTTGTGCGGTTCTTTTCATCTCCTTGTTGGTTCTTTTAATGCCAATTTGCCTCTTCTTTGCTAAAAGATTGGGGAGCCCTGGTCTAGAAGACCCACTGAAGAGTTAAATTCAATGATTAAATTTTATTGAAAAGCCGCATTAAATAGCGTTTCCAATGGAAAAACTTGAAATATTTTCCAAAGAAATTCATAGACGTATTCTGTCTAATGACTGGATAATGAGTGTTATTCCTCCCGTTGTGTCAAATTTCCTTGCAAATATTTGTTAGAAATGTTACTATGTATAGTTTTGTTTTGTTTCCAACGTTAACAGCTACTCATTATTGAAGGCCTCAGATAATGTGCAGAGCTCTGGCATCCAATAAAAATGAAAATTGCGGATTAGATTTTCTGACATGCCTCTATGGCACAAAAATTTATTCTCATTTTGCTTATCTCTGTATTGATCAGGTCATCATAGGATCCTAGAATTCTAGAGCGGCCAACCCAAGGCCATTGAATATCTGTGCAGCCCACGGAAAGAACAAGAACGAGGAATACCCGATGTTTGTGTAGTGGGTAAGGACCACTATGGTTTTCACCTGCTTATCCACCGTCAGGAATAGCCTAGCCTTTGTATTAAGAGAACATCTGCAAGGGACAAACTCGAGGAATTCTAGAGTCCGGCGATGGTAGATTCACGGGTATTCCCGTGGCCCACGAGTATATTTGGGTTGGTCTAAAGTTTGTTTCTGTTAGAAAGGTCAGCTTAAATTCCCATCCTGTTTAATACCATTTTATTACATGAGGAGAGTCATATTTAAAAATAAATCATGAAATCCATGAAAACAACAAAGCAATCGTCATATATAAAATCAGCGTGCATAATAAAACATTTTTCCGTATCTTTTGGGCGGCGAATGTTATTCTATTCATATTATTTATGTGTAAACGAATTGTTGTTGACGGACTACGAGTATGGCCAAAGGAAACAAATGTTATGCCAATGTTATTAATATAATCTCAGCTTTCTGTTCGATTTGTATAGGTTGCAGGCAAACGCGATCCAGAGCAAGAACGCGAGGCTCAACAATGGATCGAACAAGTAACCGGAATGCGTTTTCCTCCAGGCATCCCCTACGAGGAAGTGCTGCGTGATGGCATTTTGCTGTGCCACTTGATGAATCGCTTGCAGCCAGGAATCGTCACCAAGATCAACACTTCCGGCGGCGATTACAAGATGATGGACAATTTGAGTCAGTAAGTAGAGACAGGGATAGAGAGAGCAGCAACGCTCATTTGAAACCATTTAATTCAATTGATGAAGACGGGCGCGCTTTCAACATGCTCTAAATAAATCATCCGGTGCTGATTGCGTGTATGAGGAGTACATAAGCGCGCGCTGGTTGCGCACGGTAATGATGTCTGATTCGAAGCAGCGTCTCGAAGTGGTCCAGATTGAACGCTTTGGGATGCTGTGCAATGCAGCACGCTGCATCAGGTTCCGCAGCATTGCAAGAACAAAGGAACAAAGGATCATCAACTAGTGCAAACGGTAAATCGGGGACCAGGCGCACAGAAAATGAGCAAGCTCTCCTCGATGTTATTGCGGTTGCCTAACATCCACAATTTCAACGCGCCATGTTAAATTGAACGATTTTGGGCAGGTTTCAGAAAGCCTGCGTCAAGTACGGCGTACCAGACGTGGACCTCTTTCAGACAACTGATTTGTGGGACCACAAAAACATCGCCTTGGTCACCACAACGATCTTTGCCATTGGACGCACAGCGTATAAGCATCCGGAATGGCGCGGACCGTTTTTAGGCCCTCGGCCATCCGAAGAACACAAGCGCGATTGGACCGAGGAACAATTACGCGCCGGTGAAGCCATTATTGGTCTTCAGGCCGGCACCAACAAGGGTGCAAACCAGTCCGGGCAGAACTTTGGCGCATCGAGGAAAATTATCTTCGGAAAATGAATGTTCACAGCATTTCTTTTCAAATTTTAATCAAATGTTCATAATATTTCAGCTATTTAATGCAATAGAATAGCGGAATCCTAACTTTAATCCCTACAGAAAGCCGTTAGAAGAATCAAAATTAGCGCTTTACACACGATTAGGTTATGTTTAATGCTTAATTACCACTCCTTATTGATCTATTATCTATTACATCTAACTATTGATACTTTGCTATAATGTTAAGCATGTTTGAAATGAAATTCAACTGCTTCGTGCTTGATCTGGTGTTCAAGCCGATTACTTTTTGCGACCACCACGTTCCTTCACTTGCAGCTGAATAATGGCGCCTTGGCCAACATTGTAGTACGCCAGAGTGAATTGGTCTTTGAAGAACATTCCCTGTACAACAAAAGTCAATTTAGTTTATAACAGGGGAAACTCTGAAGAGATGAAATTACCTCGAACAGCAGCTTTTGCTTCGCTGGCGGCATATTGGTCTCCTCTTGAATCTTAGCCTTGAGTCCAGAGATGCCCTCAGCGGGAGGCAGCGTCAACGCGAGAGTTTGTCCCGCCAGTTTCCACTCGGCCTTCTCAGGCGCCAGAGGAATGCTGATCTTGATGGAGACCGGGCCCGGATTGCGCGCCAGAAAGAGCTCTTCGGGTATCAGCGAGTCCTCATTGCGAGCCTTCTTTGACGTGGGCTCCTCCTCAATCATTGTCTCGCCAGGATGTTTCATGCCCGGCATGGAAACTGGCGGGCCCATTTGCGGCGTTAGTGGCGTTACAAAGCCCGCCATTCCGGATGGACCTGCCACTAAACGAGACACACAAGATTGTCTTCTTTTAATCGAGTATAGAGAATGTTAAGTACATTCATTCCCAGATTTGGCATTTTGCAATGCGGTGCTGAGACAATTTTTCGATGCATATTATACGATTCCCGGTCCAGGTCAACTTTTCGATGTACATTTAACACGATTTGTAATCGTTAACATTTAGAGTATCAGTCTCTTCATTCGAACGTTCAATATTGTTTTCTTTTCCCTGCCCCAAGAGAAGGCTTACTTACTCATTAAAGGTGGCGGCCTCATGGGAGCCATTTGGGGAGCGATTCCAGCACATACCATGATGGGCTGCGTGGACAACAAGGTCGGAGTTCCTTGTACGGACAATGTCATTGGCTGCTGAACCGTGGCCATGGTTGGCTTGACAGGCTGTTGAAAGCAAGCATAGAACGCAACTAGACAAAAGCATAAAAGAACCGAGGTTCGGAGGACCGGAAGATGGACCGATTCCGACGTAACAAACAAAGCAACTTCGTCAAACCTAAAGTGAACGGGATTGGTCGTGGTCCGTCAACTTCAACTTACGATTGGATTCGGGTTGGCCTGTGGTTTGGCTGAAATGACCGCTCCGCTGCTGACCTTTGTCCTGCCCACATTCTTCGGCCCGATCTTCTCCTTCTCTTCGTCCGGCAGCAGACCTTTGACCTTGTGTATCTGATGAATTTGGTCCTCGAGCGTGATGTTGGCGCGCGCGGCTCGCGTGGCCGCTTCCACGCTGGACGTGTGCCCATCCCAGGTGACCTTCTCGTCCTTGCGCGTCTCCTCCTCGCCGATCTTCTTGCCGATGGCCGTCTCCTCGTCGCCGACGCCGAAGATGTCCGTTCGGCGCTCGGCGAGCAGCTTGAGGCTGGCATCGATGGCCGAGCCAACGGCGTAAACCGTATCCTGGTTGATCTTGTCGACGATATGCTTGTCGCGCTGCTCCACCCAGCGCGGGTCCAGCAGGCCGATTCGCATGTGCTCCTGCACCTTGCTGGCCGGGATGCGCTCGCCGTTGATCGGCGAGATGAGGTAGTCGTCGCCAACGGATGGTCGGGCCACCTTGACCGCCTGCTTGGGATCATATTTCTTCACCAGCACCTTATCGGGTGCTGGCGGCAGCATGGCTGGCGCAGCTGGCTGCGCGGACACGTCGCCCTCGTCGCCGGAGCTCTCCTCGTCCATGTCCTGTAGTCGATTATCGTCGCGATCGGATTTGCGCCCGGTGCGATCCTCCATTGCGCTGAGACCATCGTCGCGCTCCTCCGCGTCGCCAGCGTCGTCGTCGTCGCTCTCCAGCTGCATCTCGATGTCATCGCCGTCCTCCATGCGCTCCTGCATCAGAATGCGCGCGCCCACCTCTTCGGGCGTGGTGGGCAGCGGAAAGTTGCCGATCTCGAACTGCTGGTAGTCGACGGTCTCCACGACGACGAAGTCGTGCCAGTCAATCTGCGCATAGGCCACACGCTCGCGCTCCAGGATCTCCTCTTCGCGCGCGCGCTGCGCCTCCTGGTAGCGCTGCCACTCGGCGCGATACCGGATCTGCTCCAGCACCGATTGGCTGGTAAAAATCTCCTCGTGCAGCTTATGTTGGAGGCTCTTCGGTGGGATGAGCACCTTGGTGTACTGCTCCAGCAGCTTCGTGAAGTACTGGAAGAGCGAGTGCTGCGGGCGCAAGAAGTCGAACTGAAAGTTGCGCTGTTCGCGGTTCATGAGCTGAGTGAGGAACTGGCGCCCATTGCGGGCGACAAATTGCGCTGTTAGCTTCACGATGTCCCTGGGGGTGAATGGCCGTAAGTCAAAGGGAAAGTGAGGCAATTGTATTATCTCATGGGGTTCGGACGGCGCAACATTCTGCGGCATATTGTACTACACATTACTGAGATAGTGCCTCACACATATAGTAAGGTCACCATATCCCCATCCCATCCCAATAACCCAATCCTATATTCCCTTCCAGAAATTAAGAGACCGTACAAGGAGGATCTAAACCAACCCAAGGTAGTGAACTCTATATTAGAATATTCGCCGTAATTCTTCGAATCAGGAGAGCACCATAAAGTGGGGAGGGGGGTGCATAAAAAACAACGGCAAATCCATTTTCGTGTATTTCCCTTACCGAAATATCGACTGCCTTCCCTGCAAAACCGAATTGTTTCAACACTAGTTGAACACAAATTCTTTAGCAGCAAATACATGGTTCTGGTCTCAATTCTTCAGGCACGAATATGGAAACCAGCCTGGTTATGGATGAAAGTTAATGAAGACGATCCAAACCTTGTCGAGGAAGTATTTTGGGGTGAGTGGGTGCTTAATGAAGACAAATGTCTTGAAGGGTAGGGGATCTATTGAATGTACTTCCAGCCTCTCAACCATATTCGCCCACCCCTAAGTTCCCAATGCGACCTTATGGTCACATGGCTCCCCTTAGTAGACAGAATCCACTAGGCTCATCATCACTTCGGCTCAGGAGAACCACTCATCTGCGACAATTGGATGGTCGCCTACGCCCCCATTTCAGCTTTGGCTGTATTCAATGCAGTGGTTTCCAAACTCGATACAACCTCGCTTCCTCTTATAAAAAATATTACTTCGGCAGCCCCTCAATGATGTCATTGCAATTAGGTCCATTCTATTGTAATGAAAGAAAATTGTATAACTCTCATTGTAAATCATAAAAAAGGGTTTCAACCTTAACTATTATATTGTATATGTAGTTATTGTTACTGCCGCCTCCCACTGCACTTTACTCCGCGTTTCCCCGGAGGTGTAGTAGCATATTAGGAAACCTATGATCTAAGGCGTTATTCTCGCCCAAAATTTTATCCCATTCCATAAATGTCAGATAAACAGCAAGAGAAATAACAGTCAGTTGCAGCAGAGCACCGCATTACTACAAGAAGGCTTATTGATACCGGAGGGCCACCCAGAACCTCGGAGTGCTACATTTCAACTAGATTTCCCCCTAGTCAGGCACCCTTCGTCAAGTGCTGAGCCGTCAAGGGTTGGTGTAACTTTTATAGTGGTTTACTTCTTATCTTAGCTCGGTAGGCCTCTTTCAAACGCCTCTTACGACAGGCAGTGATTACTGTAGTGTTATTTTAATCCCCCTCAAGCCCACACTCACCTCCACCACCACTGTAGGGGGTAAAGGGGGGCAAATTGGGTACATACAGATCCAGTGCAGAGATTGATGGCGGATCGGCAATGAATTCGAACTCAGCGGGCGGATCCTTCGGCACGAAGGGCTGTTCTACGGATTTCAGAATTTCCTGTTGCTTCTGTTGAGATGTGTGCATGGAGAGTTTGGAAATGGATGCGGCTACGGCGGAAATTGGCTCGGAAACTAAAAACACATTCAAATCGAAAACATGCCTGCAATTCACAGAAATATGCAAGTGTTTATCTTGTTCTCATTTCAGTTGTTCGCTCTTCGGTGTAGTCATTGCACTCGAGGCGCAAACACGCCGAATGCTAGGACTCGGCTAGCTTTCATCATTATGTAAAGAAGTGCACGTTTTACCTTGTTAACTCACCTTTGCCCTCGCGAAACTCGGTGACTTTGTGCTGGTAATACACATGGTACGGATCGCCTGGACCGAGGAAGTTAAATTTGGGGTTCCGAAGTTCATTCTGCCGGATGCGGGCCTCAAACTCGGGGCCATTGCGAGCAACAAAACTGGCAGTTTTGTCAACAATATCTGAATGCAACTTTCATAAGAAAACCATACCAAGAAGCTACATCGGATGATTCTTAATGTAACCATTCTTGTACATGTAAAGCAGGGGCCGCCAAACTTTTTGAATATCGACCCCTATATAATTATTCGGGATCTCCATGGACCCCTATAAAAGTAAGCACTTCCATTCGACATTCACTCTCTTGGGGACAAGCAAGGATAAGAGAACTCGTATGACTCATTTCGGGACTCACTTCGAGCTCAGTAAGCACCTGCAGCAGCCTTGTGAAAGGAGGCACTGACCCACGCTGAGATGGCTAAGCTTACCCTGCCTTTCGCGTGTCCGGATTCGACTCCCGGTGCTGAGTCAATTTTTCGATGTATATTATACGAATATTGTAACCGCATTGCAAAATGCCAAATCTGGGAATGAATGTACTTAACATTCTCTATACTCGATTCCTCTCTCTAATGATGAAACATTCGAATTTTTCATTAATTTTGTATCCGATGTTCCCCTATCCCTATGGTTTACATGCTAAAATGACCCCGCGCTAAAATGACCCCTCTTAACGCTGTTTCCTTTAACGCTCAAGTGTGCTGGAACGTATCCCCAGTGTAAAGCAGGGTCCTAGTGTAACTGTAAATGCATACGGACCCCCAATCGACCCCCTGGCTCAGATCGACCCATCTCTTTAACAAATAGACCCCGGGGGCTCTATAGACCTGGCGACTTCTGATGTAAAGGATACTTCTGACTTCTGGCGGTGGATAAATGATTCCCACAACCGGATTGCTAGGCGCTGGCTCTTCTACAGCTTCAGCTGTATTCGTACTCGCTGGTTGGATGAGGGTGTTGCTTATCAATTCGATGGCCGGCATTGTGTCGGTTTCACTGATAAATACCGATGGGCTTCCTAGTTTTGCTCACTTTTAATAAGTAAACATACTGTGTTCTCAATCTTGTGAAGCAACTTCGATACTAACCCCAAATTATACAACGTTGCCTAAATGTTCATGATGCATTCCTTATTGAGATTAAAAGACCATTTTCTGAGCTATATCTAATAAGACTTACAATTGACCAACTCTTTTATGTGAGTTGTATGTATTTAGACACGAATTTCCAACATTTTTTACAACAAGGTATCCTTTGTGAAAGTGAACATGGCAACAGGTAAACAAGTTTATGTTGTGGTTAGGATAGCAAAACAGGAAAACTGTAAGGATGTTGGAAATAACATGCAACGATAGGCTGGGAAAGAAAGTACGAGTAAAATGCAATCCAGACGACACTGTTGCAGACCTAAAGAAGCTCATCGCAGCACAGACAGGAACCAAATGGGATAAAATCGTTCTCAAGAAATGGTACACTACTTTCAAGGACCACATTCAACTTCAAGACTGTATCCTTTACAATAAAATATAATATACTAGGACTCCACATTCTTGTAATTTCCCTCAGTCTTTTACGAAGGATGCTAGGCGACAATCTTGTTTTTAATAATTTTCTTAATGTATATCAGATGAAATCCACGACGGGATGAATCTGGAGCTGTACTACCAATGAATTTCAATGAAATTTGTTTCTAATGTTATTTAAGTTAACTTGCAACAATTTCGTAATCAAAGAACTGTTAAGGATACTTTAATTTCGGTGCCTCTGATTATAAACTGTGTTAAAACTATGAAAATAAAGAAATAAAGGAATGCATTTAATATCAGTAGCGTAGCGTGCTTCTCTGCCACCCGTTTTGCACCAATCTTAAAAAGTTACTGTCCAAATGAGGGCCAAGCACAGGGAATACCCATCTTTGAGTGAGGTGACTTCGGTATTTCTCGTACTTGTCCGCCAGCACTGTCTATAGCAGTGCTCCGCAACCTTTTCGGAGCCAGGGCACACTAAATGTCATCCTAGAATTCTGGGACACACTAAGAGTTATTCTAGAATTCCGCGACACACCAAAACGAAAATAGATGTGTTAATTGATCAAATGCCTAAAATATATAATTGCGCTTGTTTTAATGAACATTAATGTTTTATATTCGACTGGGGTAACCCCCATGGCCTCACGGCACACCAGTGGTGGCTGGGCGACACACACTTGTGTGCCGAGGCACACAGGTTGCGGAGCACTGGTCTATAGCACAGTTTCTCAAAGCGGGTGCGGCGGTACCCTGGGTTGCCGCGAAACTTACTTGATTACATCTACTCACTGGGGTACCAATCAAGATTCTATAAAAGGCCAATATAGAAAAGCAATAGTATACAACAAAACCTTAAAAACGTAATTTAAATAGGTTTTAGGGAATTCTTGGTACTGAAATGTCGACGCCGAATTTTGAGAATAACAATGTAGTCCCTGAGTAACCAAATCCCGATCAATGCATGGTCAGTCTTTATCTTGTTTCTACTATACTAGGTCTTGCAACATGATGAATATTTTTTTGACAAAAAAAAACGAAACAATGAAGATAACTATTAACTTCAAATTCCTGGAATTGTTAAGTTTCCGGGTATTCCCCGTGCTGATCAGTTGCATTCCCCACGCTACGCTATTGTTCGGCATCTATATTCTAACACAAATTTTCAAAATGCAAATGGTCATTGAATCAGCTAACAAGCTCAATGGCATCCAGGTGGAGGGTTGTTGAGCATTGAACAAACTCTGCGCAAGAATTTCCATGCATTTGCCTCATATAGGCCATTGTAGTTGTTAAATGTGACCACTGGTCCTCGATAAATTCGTGGAACAACAGATTTCACGATGTATCCATTCTTGGTGTGCAAGTGGCTGCCCAGAGGACCATAAATGCACTCATTGACAACCTTTGATGAGAAGTTTGATGCATTAGCACACTGAAATATTACATATTTTACTATTTATTGAATATGTCCCATACTTATCTAATTACCTTCGTAACTTCATCTGGCTCTGTACTTTCAGCTTGCGCCATGCAATTTGCGAAATTTAACTGAATGCCCTGGTCACTGCATTGATTGATACCACAGGCATGAATAATATTCGCTAAACAAGCCTGATTATCAGCTAAACAGGGCTTATCAGAGCTTGTTGTTTGCTAATATTTAAAAATGTCAAAGTTGAGTGAAATAAAATGAAATTGAAGCATATTAAAGTTATCGGAATTTACCTCATTGATGGCATATGGAATTAATTTTAAGATAACACGACTCGCAATAATGTTGTAGCTTGGAAAGAATGCGTTGGCAATGAAATCGCGATTATGAGCGTCGAATGCATCGTAGTAAACTGTTAAAGTAACATAATCCAATTTCTATAACAATTGTTTGTAGCTTGTTTTTAGAGGAACTCAATGGAGCAAATAATGTCAACTTACTTGACTGCAAATCAGGATAGTTTGCAAGAGTAACAGGAAACTTAGTAGAATGCGATGACTCATTGTAGTGAATAGTTTTCAGATTATTACTTTCTTAGCAATAGCGTGTAAAGAGAGTGAATGTAGCTGCGGTTTAATTGAAGCTGAAGCGCATTTTGAGATGCAATTTATATGAAAACTTGAATAAAGTAGGCGAAGAGACGGAACATGTCTCATCCAACAGCAAATACCAATCTTGAGATAAGCTATCTTGTAGAATTGCCATTCTCATTCGATGTATAAATAAAACATTTCACATTTTTCCACATGCGCATATTCTGCAGTCTTCAAACTTTGCTAGCTATATGAATCTTTATCTGTCTGTCCCTCTGTGCGTCTGTATGTTCTTCATTTACTCCTAATATGCAAACAACTCACTAGAAATAAAATATTCAGCATGTTCCTTATATTCCCGGGACACCGATAACGCAAAGGAAAATTGCAAAAACCTCATGGTTCGAAAGTTATAGCTAAAAAAACAACATTTTGCATTAGCGATCGATGTCGGTCTTCTGCGCATGCGTCTCAGTCCGTTGCCAAGCAGCGATTGTGTATCAAAGGAAGGCTAGCAGGCGGACGGGCAGATGATCAAATAGTAGTTAAACCCAGGCAACGCTGGATATTCCATTAGCATTGATAAAGAAAGAATTATAGCAGTTGAAACAAGAACGAGAAGTTGAAAATGAAAATGAACATTACATTAATGAGAGGAAAATGCCTGCAGAAAGACCTGGCCAAGGCAATGAAGAGCGATTTCTATGGAACATGTAGAAAGTAGAGAGCCTAGTAAAAATTTCGATAGTGAAACGCCATAAGAACGAACATCAAAGAGATGTTTGCAATACGAATTGATAAAACAACGCTATTTGAGAATTTAATATAATAAGGCTAAATATGAGTTTATTGGCTTTATGGATGCCGATTCCGCTATCAAATATTTTTATTTCTGTGTCATTTACATGACGAATTGTTTACTGACATTGTGTATTTTGATTATCTGTAAAACATTTATAGAACTTGATAAGAGTACAGAATACATTAAAAAATTGCAATATGAAAACGTGGAAATTGACATTAATTGCGTATACCAGTGTTTCTTAAACTTTTTTCCATGGCGACCCCATTTGAGATCCACGATTACTTCGCGACCCCATTTAATA
>JAOEHK010010876.1:0-31598 GCA_025447835.1 Labidoglobus nevermanni
TGGAGCGCAAAATTCGCTTAAAATGAATGTCCTGTCTGTCGTGTGTTCGTCTGTGTGTATGTATGGAATATTTGGCGGCCGCCAAGAATTTTTAATTTAGTATAGCGCCCTTTTCATAAAAAACGTTGCCGACTTCTGCCTTAAAACAACAATCAGGTAGAAGGCTTATCCAGAGAGAAGATGTAGAAGACTTGGGCCATATTGTGCTTTGATGGATTGCCACAAAAGCCATGAATCGAGGATAGTAAAATAGAACTGGAAATGCAAATGACGATATTGAATTTGCAGGAAACAGTTTCATCGTTAGCGTTTGGTACATTGCAGCATCTGCGCTGTTTGATGGCGACAAGAAGTAACGGCGTTTTAAAGATATCGCCGAGATTTCCACTTTATAGCCTCATTAGGATGTGCTTCACCATCCAGGTTTCGCAACAATACGAGAAATTTGTTCGGATAACGTTCTCCGATGTGCCAGTTGACCGCCTGAGGATTCATTTCGGTCGCGTTTAGCATCGCTAATAAATAATGCAATAACCATTCCGATTCCAATACAATCGAGCGGGAAGAAGGCACACCCTGGCGGGTATAAGTGCAGAAATGAAGCGCGTCGAATCGAAGTACGAAACCCATCAGCACATCGTAAAGATGGGCGCACTTTAATGACGACGCTAATTTCTGCACATGCCAAAAGCATCACTGGACAAAGAGGTGACCGGTGGTAGTAAAATGCTGGTCGTACTGACAAATGAGTGAAGGCAACAGCAATAAATTGGCGCCCGTAAGATGAATGCGAAGATCGCCAGAATCGCCAGCAGATCGCGATCGGCTAATTGAGCATACGCGCGCATGATCAAGCGCAGCTTTTAATTAATAGCCGTATCAAGGATGCGCTCCGCGTCGTCCGCGAGAGGACGGTCCAGACCAATGCATAATTTCGACTTTAATGCTCCGAGACGAATGCTCCAGACGCGTCCGCCACGCACAATGCTGGACGGCACAAACAGCAAAAAGGCGAGCTTGAAACAAAAGAAAAAAGCGCTCACAGCTTCAAGGTGCACCGAAAATCAAGCTCGGCAGGCACGTCCAAACTTTCAAACAACTTTAAATAATTCCTTTTAGCGTGAAACACTCTTCTGCTTCGTGCTGTATTGTCGGCGACCTTTTGTGCATTGTACTTCGATATTTAGTATGCATTAATTGTTCAGTTGCGTGGCGCATCTTTTAAGCGTGACGAAATCTTAATAATCCTTCGCTGGTACTTCCCACAAGTTCTCACAACGAAATCGCTCCTCAAATATCAAAAAGAATTTTGTTACTGAGGAGGAGATCATTTAAACTTGTCACCTAATCGAAATGAATATCTTTTGAGTTCGCGAAGTGTCGCGAACATTTAAAGCACGATAAATCTTTGCCAAAGGTAAAATTAATTGCTCAGGATTTCAGTTACAGTTTTCTGCTATCAATTTCATATTGTTGCTTTGTTTGATAACTGATATGTTTGCACACGTCTCTGGGATGATGTAGAAGAGGGAATCTATCCCAGGGGGTATTATCACTGAAAGTAACACGTCCCTTCGACATATATTCGGAGAACGGCCAGAACTTGCGCTGTCATCACCCCTTAGCTGATAACCTGCACATTTTGCGCTTTTGCTGTGTAAGAGGACGCATAAAATGAGTGTTTATCGTTACAGAAATAATAGCAATAATGGAAATATCGGCGTTATGTCGTTACGAGTGACAGCAGCGCCGCTCGCGGGACGCCATCGTAAACAACTTCATGATGGCTGCGGGCGTCCCTTGCAGTATTCTGCTCCTTGCCTCACTGCGCGATTCTCCAATTCTACCCAGCGGAAGGACGATAAGGTCTAAGACAATGCGCCAATTCTGCAAATCTTGTAAATGCTGTCATATTATGTATTGGCATTCTTCAGAAATGTTTCTGCTCCTGCTTGCTTTCTAATTATCACCGTAATAGTTAAATAAAGATTGAGATGTATCTCGTAGAGAAGTAAATTTATTTCTTGTCAGAAGTACAGTTAGATATTCTTGTATATCCTTTTCTTCGCAACGTGTACGCAATTCAAATGCATTCATTTCTGAAATTTATTAAGATGCATCCGTAATCCTTTTTAAATAACAAGGAGAATCTAGAAATAGGATGGATTTACAAATGGAGATATTAATGAATAGTTAATTTTAACAAGTAAACTTTCTGTTGGATGCTAAAACAAGAAACACGAATATGCCAGCTTTATAAATATTTACGTAAATATATATTTTCCACATTTATTTTGTTGTGACTATATAGAAAGCGTTTCCATGTTAAGGGGAAAATTAACTGTCCTGGAAAAATTATCCTGCAGGGTTTTACAATTGGTCGAAAAACATTATCTCATCAACTGATTGTAGATTTGTTGACGTTATCGACATTATTGACGAATATTAATAGAGTGGTAAATATATCTATGAAAAATCAATTATGACCTCATTTCTATTTTCAATTTAAATATTGGGAGGCCATTTGTTATTTATGATCCTGCTTATATGTTTTTCAAGAAATAGACAAAATATGCTATATCGTAGTTTTACTTACCCTAAATTTTCTTTGGAATGGGATGGTTTAATCAAGATATCATTGAAAAAGTGCAGCTGGCTGAGAAAGTATCGAACTGCCACTCAAAAAGCATGATAAAACGCACATTTTGCCATCTTGTGGTACAGATGCTGCGATAGTTTGCCTTGACGATGAGATAAGCGGCTTTACAAGAATCAGGTAAATCGGAGACGAATCAATTGAAATGGCTCAATTCTGCATTAAGTGCAGCAGCGATGCTATCAGCGAATAGATCCCTGCATGTAATTGAGTGCAGCTATCTCGTCAAGCTTGAGGTTGTCCTCTCGCCTTCTTCCCCGGATGCCACACGCTCTGCCCACAAGAATGGAAGGCACCTCGCTAACCACACCAACGACCAACGTCTGCTGCTGGCCGCCAAGTCGGTCTCTTGTGGTCGCACAAAAGATTAGTGAATACCTGCGCATAAAGCTCCTTCGGGTCTCCGTCCTGTCGCCGTTTATCTAATCTGGCGATCGGATCGCGCAATCCAGAGACAGCCGGCTCCACGGGATCTCCACTCCACCGCTGGATGGATGGTATAGCGAAGGACACAAGTACTTAAAGCCTTGCTATCACGGACATCAAGAGATCTGCTCCAATAAGTGATCTGGTAAAGGTGGTTTTCTGGCTGCTGCCTTGTTGCAATTACCTCTCACTCAACTATATTGTGAATTACCTTAAAGGACCTTAAAGAAAGTATATTTCATGCGAAACAACAGAAACAATCAATCAATTATGATGCCTCGGAATTAGGTCTGCAATAGTGGAAACCTCACAATCTCCTTGAATTTTACACCTGAATATAGTATTGCCAAAGTAGAGCTATTGGTCAAAGCGATAGTGGAATGTGAACAATTCGTAAGATCAACTCGTTATTCACGCATTCTTCGGTAATTGGACATTGCAGCCTAGGAGAATGTGAGTAATCTCCAGTCATGTGCGTGTAAAACTAACAATTTTATAATTCCACATCTGTCCTGTAATTGGAGCAATAATTTAACGTCATTCAAGCTGCTAATAATGAAGATGTTAGAGTGGTACTTTGGTGGTCTGCTTAGGCCACGTCTGCAATCGGAATGCAGCGCTAATGCGGAAAAGAAGCGAGAACTTTAATCCTCCCCGTCCTGTTTTGTTCCGTTTAATCTCCAGCGAGCTTCGCCTGGCGCTGGACAGACATCCAAAGGTTTTAATCTTTAAACTTCAAAATAAACAATGCCGTTAAGCAGACATCTCGCACCGTGGGGGCGAGTTTCTTAAGAAATTATCAAGAAATTCTGCAACGACCTCAAGCAAACAACTTCGATGGACGTTAATACGCAGCGTTGCTGCCTAATTGATCGAATTTATTGTGATGTGTTATTTAAAGCGGATTTACCATCGTTGTTGTTTGCCCTTGGTCGCCTCACCTTAAGATTTGTTGCAATTTAACTGCGTGCCCCACGAAGAATACTATTTTGCTGACTGTTTTCACAGGCATCCCATTCAATCTCTTTTTATTTATTAAGCGGATTGACGTTCAGCTATTCCATGCTGCGCCGGGTTCCGATTGAATGTGACAAACTTGTCGAATAAATTCACATAAGAAATAAACTTCCTGCCTACAGTTTCTGCAGTTTTGCGGTGCAGGGCGAAAGGATGGCTTTGGCAGTGAGATGAAAGCCGCAAGACGTTGTTACGGCCAAGGTGAGGTCGTTGTTTTGCAATAGCATCCGCAGATGGGGGAGGAACGGGCTTCTAAGGCTGTTTGGGTAGTTGGGGTTGGCATCAGGCGTGCTTGTATAGGAAAACGAAAATAAAAGTTGAAATGACAGACGTTCCCATCATGCAAGCAGAATGCAGACGAAGAAGGGTTTACAGGCGACATTAATCCGCTACATCTGCCCTCTTTATCCATATGACAAGTTCAATCATCCATAGCGTACCTCTTGTGGTATATTTGCACATTGAAACAGCAACGCTGGAATAATACGAGTAATTTTCTCAGCTGCCCCAAATTGGATGATTGAGAATACAATTTGGACACCAATGAGGCTGCATTGAAAAGCTGTTTGAAAATCTTGGGTATCACCTTGCAACTGGATGAACTCTTGCAAATACAGAAAGCAAAAGTTAAGGGAACTGACACGTAACAACCTGCGATCCTTGCCTTAGTGTTTCGCTTGTGATGTTCTGTGAACTTTATCAATTAACAGGACCTTCTATGTTTCCCCATTTCCGCATTGTGCCCGTTGCTAAGATAGCTATCTCTATTATTCCCTCGTTCCTCGTTTTATGCTCAATAAAGCAGGCTTCAGCTGCCCTGCTAATTAGACAAGCGCCAAAAACTGAAGACTTCTAAGGCGCACATTAATGCACTTTTTATGATTTTCATCCTAGGTTTTTGCAACCGAAATTAGAAGAGAATTCTCTCCGCCCGATGTTTTAAGAATTTCCAGAATGTGATCTTTCAGATGGTTCCAAGAAGCGCTGTAAATGTGAATTAGTTACCCTCCGAATTGCCGTCACCACAAATATGAAGAAATTGCCATGATGGCCACCCTCATGTTTTAAATGACGATAGGGAGCTAATACCAGGCTAACAAGAACCTTTGCGGACAATGACGTTACTATGGCTCATAATTCCGACGTGCTTGTATTGCATCCTCGCTGAGACATTCTCCAGGATCGCGGGGAAGTGGCAGGACCTGGAGAAGTTTGTGGTTCCACTCAGATACGCCGAAACAAGTGCATTGAACGTAAACTCCCCTAACGAGAGCAATTGCGATCACTCCGAATGCATTTGAGGCTGGGTACAATTTGTAAGATTTAGGAGAAGAGAAGAATGATTCAAAATGACATGCCAGCAATTTGCCTGCCTGTGCCCCATCTGCAGGAGAATCCTACTGGGCCTGCCATTTGTCTTTTGATGATTCCTTTAGAAACTGCAAGGCCAGATGATGCAATGCGTTGGCTGTAATTCTGCATCTTGTATATATGTTTGAGCAATTAGGTTCTTATCCTAGCGTTCCTGTGCTTGCAGTGAGATTATTGCCATGAGTTTGTTTGCTCATAAATACAGCTAGGCGAAGGCAAAGCACGTGAAATACTGAAATTTATTTAAATGCTGCTCGATGTGTAGGTAGGTAGCATTTATTTGTTCCATCTTCTACCTGCCATCTGATGGAGTACGGCGCGGCAAAAGCTTTCAGCTCAGCTTTGCATTTTACTTGGAAATGTTCGTTTCTTGCATAATCCAGTTTTAGTTCCACCAAATTAAATGCGCTTTCTGATAAATATGACAGGTGCCTGATGGGGGAACAAACGCTGGATTAAATCGCGCTTAACCACCACTTTCCGGCGTTTTACTGTTTTACATACAACAACAAGTTTCTACAATCAGCGCCCACACCTGAAGTTGAAGACTAAATAACTTGCAACTTCTACCAAGTATTCTTGAGTTGTGTGCAATTCCGGAATTTTTATCATTTTTTTACGAAATGAAATGTCGTTTATTTACAGCTTCATTTTGGCCGGAAACATATTTATTTGGCATCTGACGAATGAGGGAGAAATGCATTTCGTAAGGATTTAATTTGAAGGGACGACCCGCTGGCCGAAGATGGAATAACGTCCATGAAGTTTGTCTTCGAATATGAAGCGGCGCCGAAAATAAGCGGAGGTAGAATTGTTTTAGCTAAATCATAGCCTGGCATTCGTTCGAAAAACACACAGACGCATATCGGCGATAAGCAATCTTAATGATAAAAGCGAAGGCCCGCACGTAATTTATCGCCCTTCGAATTCGTACCGGGCGAATCATTGGCTCATGAGGAATGAGCCTTGGCCATTACATTCGTCGATTAATTTTCAGAAATTCAGATTGCATCGATTAGACACGTGATAAAGGGAATCTTCTTCTAAGATGTTGTATGCTGTTAAGTTCTACTTGTAAGGTACTATTTCCAGTTTTATAGGCGAAGAATTTGTTGAGGATAGTGAAAGTTGTTAGTAGAAGGACCACGAAGAGTTTAGAGTTTATAATCTCACGGAATAATTATCTCTTGGCTGGGAATCGAACCCAGCATATTGGTATAGTGTCCAGCGACGTTAGCACTACGCCACATCGCCCACCGTCTTAACAGCCACTGAATGGATGTTATAAGTTAATGGTGAGTTTATAGAATCATTGTTGCTGCTTGTAGATTGCAAATTGATGATGAAATTGCGCAGAATTCTGTTTGCGCTTATTGAAACCGTTTAGTAATAAAATAATTGGCTTCATTTGAAATATCGTCGCGGCGAGCCGCAGGATAGAGATTGTTTATCTAAATGCATGCTTACGAGCAGGGTTTCTTTATGCTGATGAAGGCGCTCTCTCCAGTAAGGAGACATTGGCGAAAAATGCATCTGCCCAGTGATGTTATCGCCGAGATGACCATCGCCGTGTTTGCCAACATTTCATTGCTTTTCCCGCAAATCAGCTTTATGATGCGTGCATTCCACGCAGGATAATCACGTTAATTATCCAAACGAAAACCGAAAACTGCCTGAAGCTCAGTGCGCGACTCGCAATTTGCATTCCATTTAAGGAGCTCAACTGGTGCTCAACTGGTTGCGTTTAGCTAGCAGTGCTATTATCACTTCAGGAAACACGATGACAAGCGTAAATATTGCGGAAATCTGGGCGCCCATGTAGCAGGGCGTCAATTACATCTAACGGATGGCCGAAAGGTGTTCCAATGCCATTAAATTTCCCATTTTCAGCATACATTCGTGATTGTTCCATTCACTTTGATGCGGTCCAGGTGCAACCTTATCGCGACATCTCTTTTTGGGGTGATGTTGCAGCTCCCCGACGTGTTTCACTAAGGCCTCTTAAATCAAAGGCGCAGAAGGATGACTGCAGGTAGCGCAAGAACAAAAACGCATTTATCTTTCATCAATTTGCTGCGTGGATGGCCAACGAATAGAAGGCTCAGAGAAATTTGCCCAAAATTTCCGACTTATTACTAGATCACCCAGATGCATCAGCGAACCATAAATCATAAAAAATTTACTAACATTTTAATCATTGGCTATTTCGTAAAATAAGAATGTTGTAAAATGTTGTAATTAATTGACATTTGCAGGTCCTCCCCATCATGGAATCTGTTAGAGGTAAGCGGAAGAGTGATGCCCATTTTTAAACCCTTTTTGAAAATACGGTGGTAGTTGAATATTGAGGATTGTGATTTCCTGTGCTCTGCTTTCAATTACAAGGAAAAACGATTACAAGATGAGTGATGTATGATCGAATGATTGAATATTTATAACAATCGATTATTTGATGAGTGGGTAATCGTGGAGGCAATAAATTAATTTCTCATCTCAGGGTCGCTCTGATGCGATCATTTCGCGCTTTAATGCTTTAACAATGCTCATAAATCAGATGCATTGCCGTCGAATTACATTGCGATTTTCGTCCTTTTCTTCACGTACGTGCGGTGGATATTTCGAAATAAAATTGAAATGAAATCAATTGCCATTTGGGCATTCAGCAAGAGGACGATTTTATGCAGCTGTGAGAGGAAAAATAAGGGCGAATGCTTAGATGACGGGTCAAATTCATTAAATGCACCTGCTCCATCTTCTCTCGACTTCTGATCTCGGCCTGGTGCTTTCGGCCCAAGCATTTAATAAAGAAACTAATATGATGCAAGTGTGACTCGTATCGAGATTGCGGCTCCTTACACGGTTGCTGGTGGTGGGTGCTTACAAATATGGAATAATAAGCTGTTCTTTCCGCTTGATTTTGCTGCTTGGCTGCATCTGCGATCGAATGAACTTTTCCGCCTAGTTCCAGTGAGGTTGGATTTATGCCGACAAAATATTGGGACTTTGAAAATTATTTCCATCCCAGCAATAAATCCAGAGTCTACCCTTTCTAATTTTTTCATTACAACTAGTAGAATATTATTGGTCAAAAAGGAGAAATGACTAAAAACATATTTTCCTAACCAGCTACTTAGAGAAAGAAACGTATTTGACTCTCAGTCAGTTAAGAGTAGTAAATTTATGAGGGGCCTATAACTGCTCGGTATCCCAGTGGTAACGTAGTTGGTCGGCGAGCCTAGCGACTTGGGTTCAATCCCTGACTGAACGTTACCATTTACTATCGAGCAGCGGTAGAGGGAGGGCAGTACGACATCTGAAATGGCAGATATGGTTGCATTACTCACCTCCAACCCATCCTAACAACCCAAACCTATCTTATCTTCCAAACTAAGTGTCTGGCTATACAGGGAAGATGTACATGGGCCAAAACTAAAACGTATATCAGTTTGTGTATAAATAATAAGAAAAGTTAGCTCTTCAGTTACAGCAAACATGGAAAACTTGAGCATCTTATACGAGATGTGTATGGCGATGGAATATCTATAAGGTTAGACATATAAAGATAAAGTAGTTGGCAACTTTGTGGTACGTGTAACGAATCCTAATTGCGCAATAGGAAGCTGGACGTAGTGGACCGAACGACCAGGCTACAGCTACAAATTCGTAAGTTGCAAATGTTCAATTTTTCAAGTAGGCACGCATATAGCATCTAAATGTGGCGATAAATTAATCGCAATGCCCAACGTAGTTAAACTTGCATTTTCACGGTTTTACGGCACTCCAAATATCGGCAGGATGTGATCCTCCCAGTAACATCAGTAATTGTAGACAGAGTTTGCGTTCATGTCAAATTAAAATTGAAGCAAATTTCTGCTTATCACAAGTATACTTTAATGCCAGCAATGCAGCAACAAAGGCATTTTACGCTTTATGGACGCGTGGCTGAAGGATTAATGTGCGCATATCGCGAAAGGGTGTCGCATGTCGGCGAGTAATAATTATAAATATTAACGTTTACGAGCTTCACGTGTTTATTTGTTTTGCATGCAAATAGCTAGGCGATATCCTCACTTTTGAGCAACAACAGCAACTGCCGCAAATGGTCACAATGGGGTTTCCTTCGATACTTTCTTGCGCAGAATATTCTCGTCAAGAACTTACGGTAGTAAATGAGTTATTATGCTCAGATTTTATTCGCACTTGTGTTTTTTGATGGAAAATCGTAAATCGCAAAATTTTGATGTTCATTTTTAACTCGTTACATTTTTAATGAAATATTAAATTACTTTAAGATATCAATTACTCATATGAGGATCTCTGTACTTGCACTAGGGATCCTCATATTATTTCAGTAGAATGAAGCATGTATATATAATATCAACAAAATTTATTTGCATCTTATGTAAATTGCAGTTTCTTTGTTTCAAGGTGGCATCTAGGGCGGAAGTAAAAATGAACTGGTATGCAAATGTTAGTTGTGCAAAACTCTGTCCGCTAGCGTGACCACTTAGTCAATGTAGGTGGTTTAAAGATCACCGCGTTTACATTGCGTATGTTTATAAGTTGGCACTACAGCGAGGCAGAGCATAGCCGATCGATAGCCGAGCGGTAACGCAGTTGGTCATGAGCCTGGTGACTTGGGTTCAATCTGGGGCACAGCGTTACCGTTAACTATCGTTCGGCCAGTAGGGAGAGGACAGTAGGGCATTCGTTAGAGATAAACTCAACCGTCCGGCTGCAGAAGTACTTCTGAGAAATGCAAATGGCAAATGGTACTCGCTGGATTGTTGTTGTACATTCCAATGTTCCAATGGGAGCAGCAATGCATCCCAGTATATAGGTCACCTTCGACCGTGCCCATAACTTAGTAGTCGATCATATCAGATGCTCCAAACTGTACCGGAGTTGGAGTGAATTCAAGCTGGCAGAATTAGTGTCCCGATGTGAGATCTAACTGAATACTACTATGAGCTTGTTCAACCGAAACGTCACTCCAGAGATGATGTTAATTGCTTGTAATTGGATGGTTTTTATTTCGTATTTGTACGCTGTGCACGTTTTGAGCTTGATGGATCGGATGACCTGGTCGTCTGCAGACGTTTTCATTCATTTCATTATGAATCGCCATTAGACAGCAAGCAGTAGGTGGACGACGGCATAGATGACATGATGGGTGGCATCCAGCGAATCAGTAGAATGTGTCAGTCACACGAGCGCATCTCACGTTGACTTCTTGGGCCTGAGCCACCCGCAATCGGCGAACGCATTATAATAAATGCACCTGACACGTTTCATTTTAAGCCCATCTTTAGCCGTCACTCATTTCACCCAGAACACAGAACGCACTGGTTTCTTTTCGAGACAGATAACCACAAGAGGTCTCAAGCGGAACCGAAAGAGATCCAACGCATCAAAGCAGACGAGGCGATCTTTACATGGAATAAACTTGGGTTTCTGGTGGATGGTCATAGCGCTGATCCTAGCGACTCTTCCAGCCTGGAAGTGGCGCAAACAAAGAACAAATCTAATCATAACTGTAGCTCTTGATCTGCGTATAAATCTGAACGTAAAACGAATGAAATGAAATAAAGTCCAATGGAGATGAAGTTCCATCAAATCCGTCGTCCGTGAAGCAACAAACTAAGGCCAAACCATCCGTGGCCTACCAATTGAACGCAATTTTACCAATTTTCCAGCTGGCTGACGACCTTCCAACTTGAGCATTTGATTAAGATATTATAATGGTTTAGTTAATAAGGGACAGTTAGTACAGGACGAGTCCTTCGATTTATTAGACATATCATCCATAGCTTACTAATTACTCCAACTGCATCACAACTTTACTGAATTTCGCTAGAACGTGATGCAATGAGATAAATGAAATTTGCAGAAACAGCTTGGGAAACTGAATCAGCATCAATATGCCAAGACGAAGTTAAATACGAACTGGAGGCCCACGTATATCGGATCTGAGCGCCCTGAGAAGTAAATAAAACGGCGAAACAAGGCAAAAGGAAGCCGAATTCGTACTCAGGCAACCGAAGAGCTGTAATCGAGCAAATAAATCGCAAACAAATTGATTAATCATCAACGTTTCACTGCGTTTGAATTTGTTTAGAATTGCATTCGACTCTGGCAAAGTGAATAAAGAAATCAGAAAGCAATGCTAACAGTATTAATGGGTTATCAGCAGGTAATTCGGCAAGTTCTGCTTTGATTTTGCTCTCTCGGATTGGTATTCCCGGATATTTTTACGGACACTGAGAGTAGGTGTGAGGTGAATCAGGCTGAACAAGTCTACGTCTCAATCTCATGCACTTATCTTGTTTTTGGCTTGCAATTCCTCGTTGGTCCGTTCTTATCGCATACCGATGTTGTTCACAAGAGCGAAGGCAGTATAAGCCATGATCGCCCTTGATATTCCAAGAAACCGTGACCTCATCCGCACTTTTCTACAGTTTTGCATTCGTAAGATTTATCCTAGTGACAGTGAGTGGACAGAAATTGGAGGAAGTTGATTCAGTACGATTTAGGACATTGTAGCACTCGAGGACCAGGTATAGCAAATCTGTATGATCTGTTTTTGCCGTGACCTTTGGCCAGGTATTGCAATCCATGGACTGAGGTCCGAGACTTCGTGGTCAGTGAACCATGACCATATTTTGTTATTTTCGTGTCCGTCTTAATCCATCTGTTGTTGGTGATCCTTTTGCTCATATTTTCATGCTCCTCAATGGAAAAGTCGACGGATATGGAAGATATTTAAAGTTTCGTTAAAAGTTAAATGACACTATTAACACGAGACTTTCTGAATGATATATGTATACATGGTACTGTTTGTTGCGTATAGTAGTCTGACTGAGACCAGTGAAAGGCTATATTGTTACAATTTGAATGAAGGGTGTCAGGGAAAGCTTATGACATTCTATGCATATGCGGAATAAAATTCTCTGAAATGTATACACCACGCGGGTGAGATAAGCTCGTAATTTATTATAGTGATTACATATATTTGCCTTGTTCTAACGTACCTAATCGAATGAAATGCATCATTTAGCGATTGGTGGCATGCACTTCTGGATGTTTGTTTCGCATTTCAACAAGTCGTTAGGTAGCGTGACTTGTGGACGAAGTTTATATATATTTACATACACTTAGGTCCTGCCTCACACAGGAGTTTCCATTTGGTAGCCTTTTCAAATAGAAATTCGTTTATCTAGGTCCGCTGTTCTATTGAAGTTCTTCTACAAGGCATACTGGTACTTTAGGAGATTTGAAGTAGTGGTAACTTCGAGAGATGGGACACTAATGGGCTAGTATAGTATGGCATGGTATGGTATGGTATGGTATGGTATGGTATGGTATGGTATGGTATGGTATGGTGTGCTATGTTAAGGTATAAGAAGAAAGAGGTGTACATAATCATATAATTAGCTTGAAGTTCTATTGCAAGTCGAATGCAATTATTACTTACTCATCGCCATTCCATATGCGAAGCCTTTTAATTTCCAGTTAAACAATCTTACAAAATTGAGCTTCAGCCATGCACAATTTGAATAATTTCCTCTGTTTTATTCGCTGTAATAATACACTTTTGGCATGCGTCATAAAGGCTCCCCATTCGAGCGCAATTGGCGCACAAAGCGAGCGGGTTTTTATTCCGCCATTTACAACCGACAATTAGATGAGGTGGATGCATCACTTACCTGTAGACGGCGGACACATTAAGAAGACATAAAGGCAGGAATTGCGCAAAACCACGTATTAGATTGAAATTATTTAAAGCTGACTGTTACTCCTTCATAATCTCCCTTACAGCTGCGCATTTGCATGGCTAGTAGCTGCTCAAAGCATCCTCAATTTTCAATTGTTGCACCTTTTATTGTTTCCACGTTTATGCGAAACGGCTTCATCCGGCCTGTATTGTTTGGTAATGAAAGACTGCCGACTGCAGTCTGCAAGCTGCGAAAGTTTCTCACATGCGCACACCAATACCATGTTTGTATATACAATGAATTTCTTATCAGTCGATGATGAATTTCGCGTACCATGAGAAGTTTTCATAAATCTCTTCTCCAGCAAGATGCGTGAACATGCTCTCCGTCCACATCTGACTTTATTATCAGCACGTGCAAAATTGCGATCTTATTAAGGATGCAAATGAGGCGACTCGTAAATAACGCGAAATTTGCAAATGACATCCAGCACTTCACGCGATACCAAACCGGGCGTTCACACATCACCTGGTTTATCGCCGGCTGAGGTGATTTATTCAATTAGGGCTGAAAGTTTTTATTGGCACATAAAGCAATTAATCACGCACTTGTTAACGATTCTGCGTGTCGGCTTCGCCGAAACTCTGGCGTAGAGCATAAAATTTATAGTTTTTTCAACGTTTTAAACGTCTCTTAACTGGAATGTAACGTTTCTTCAGTTTCTCCTCAATTAGATAACCACGTCAGTAAGGAATCGTCAGGTTGCGGTAAACTAAGCAATCACAGAACGAATGCTAATTAATTTATTTGCTGCCACCTGCATTGGCCACATGCGATTGCATTCGAATTGCGGTTCGCATGTTAGCCGAACATAAGTCTTCGTTTTGTTGATTTACTGACATTAACAGACTCGACACGACTGCCTTACATTTAAAACAATCTTTCGCTGTATAAAAGCCTATTAGCCTAAGTTTCCGCCGTTCAAATAAATCGTCGCTTTCGTGCGCGTGGATAAGCTACAGGAAGGAACACTGCGGCAGGTCATTGCTGGCCTCCTGGTGAATCGTGTCTGGAAAAATCAACATGCCCACGCTGAAAAATTGTCGCTCTGCGGCCTAGCATGAAACCATAAATTTATTTCAATTAAATGTCAAAAGGGGTGCACACGAATGCCTATTAAACGCACTCATACTTACGACTTCTGCTATGCAGTGCTTCCTGGCAATGAAGACACCTCTAGAAGGAGCAATTGATATGGTGTGATGCTTGATTCTGCAAGATGATACAATAATTATTAATTTGAAATATGATGTCATTAACACCCCACGGGCCATGTGCTTTTAGGCACGGGCGATTCCGACCAAGGGTGCACACAATGCGTCCGATGCAGCGAGGGTGCAGGTACTCCCCGTTATTAAGATTGATGATGGAAATATGCATCATAAAGCTGTGCAGATATGCAAAGCAGGGAAATTCGCAAGGGGTGTTCCTAACCAAGGATATTCTTTTGATTTTGTATTCGCATTCAAGGAGATTCATACCCTCAAGTGTCTTGGTTCCTTGTAAGGGTAATTATAAGAACGTAACAGTTACCTTGACATATCAAGTACTTCAGAATCTCGTAAATGGGGACAAACTTGGGCTAAGACAATGAGGATAAGCAAATGCAAAAGTCAGAGGAATGTTTCTTGGTTCCAAAGTCGCGATGGCATTGTGGCTGAAGTTAGCTTACTCTGGGAAATGAGTTTTGCGTGAGCTTTCGCCACCTGCACCACCCTAGCCGTCATTGAGTTGATCAGATAATAAATACTTAGTCATATACGTTATAGTTTGCGATCGCGAGTATCTAAACGACATCTTTTCGTTTTTATTTCAAAGTGCCCTGCTGACTTCCGCCCGTAATAGTTTTTAATGGTCACCGCTGAATCTGACCAGTAGAATTGGCAGATATTAATTTTTTTAGATCCTATCCGTTGACAGCTGGGATGGAAATTGCCTTTTGTATACCATGTTATAAACTCAGGAATTTCATAAACTCTAAATGTAAATATATGGATTCTGCAGTGTCTCAATTGTGATAAATTTATATCTATGCTCTGGCTAGCTTTCACTGCTACGACTGACATGGCTGATTGCGAATTAGCAGACTGGGTACCTCTTAGACCTGTTAGACTGAACCTTTTCTTGTTTAATTTGCATATCTTTAATTGTTTAGTGAGGGGTCCACAGAAGACGAGAAATGTCTTGAGACTGGACATATCGCCTTTTACAGGCAAGCTATGACATGTTTGCTTTGGTTAAGCAAGTTAGGAAATGAATCAAGTCCATGGACATCGGTAGGAAACGCTACTTGGAATAATATCCCTCCAGGCTTCGACGTTGCAAATGCGTTCAGGTTTTTACCGCTTGTGCTCGGACAAACAGTGATAATAGGAGAGTTATGCCCCTGGCCAACGTATAAATCTAAGCTGCATTCGTGAGTGTTACTGCGTCTGGTCACGCGACCTATTCCCAAGCAAGGTACGCAGGAACGGATTGGAAATTGCGAGAACTTTCATTGGCAAATGCATATGGATCACAATTGCTTATTTTCACCCTCATCAGAATCAGAACTGGTCCCCTAATTAATAGTACTCGAAACGGGTTTAACTATCTAAAGTTATTCTTACCTTTATAACCTGGTGTACTCCAGTATATTCAACCAATAATAAGAAAACCAATTATTATGCCTAGGCACAATATCTTCTCACCTCTCAGGCAATTTTGGACGAGAGAAGTCGGATTAAACTATCCGATTGAAATGTATTTCGGTTGGTCATCCGTTCTTATCCTATTCATCGGGAGTATCTCCATTGGAAGGTAAACGGATGCGGCTCTTGCCCATTTAGAAAGATCGTGTTGAGCAGCTTGTTCCACTTTTTCCCCTGTGCTTTATTCGTCTTAGCGAGGAAATGGCTGCTGCAGGTATTGGACTGAAGGCAAGGCTTTGCGGATAGAGTGTATCCATGACAGGAAGTTCGCGTCGTTGTCCTGATCGATATATAGCATCGTGTATGATTCCCTGCAGTTTTTACGATCGGATGCGACCTGGCATGCGCCCTCAAGAAGCCAAGGTAGGGTTCAGCAAGTGGGGCGCGCGGAATCCGATAGCAGGTTCCATCCTGTCATCCTGGCCGTAGATTATTTTCATTTGGTAATCTGATTTTGTAACCGAAGCAAGCCAATTAAAGTCTGGTCTCCTGACCCTGTGGGTAGGTTGGTTTTATGTGCTTGGAGAAATAATAAAAGTGGCGGAATTGGGGTGGCAACCAACGGCGATTTAGCATCCCCATAAAGCAGAGAGCCATACGGCCTGAGGTGCAACTCAACACGTTTTATCAATATGCGATCGACGACCACGTCGGCATTCGTTTCTCATCCGCGAGGCGTATTTTCTCCGTATAAATTTAATTTACACGTCCAGAGCCGATTTGGAATGCAAATGTGGGCTGGAAAGGCGATCCCCGCGTGCATTTGCATGTGGCCATTCGCGATTGCGTTTTTATTCGCCGCCGTCTTCAATCCATCTCGCTGATGACGATGCCGCAGACTTCTTCGTCGAGACGATCTGCGATAAAGGCACAAAGAGGCAGAGTGTGATGTTTGCACTGGTCTGGCCAGCCCAGAACGTCCACCGATTTCAAGCTGGCTAGTTTCGGATTGTGGGCGCAATAAATAATCCCAATCGCAGCATTGACTCGTTGTATTTCGCATTCGGATATCCTCCCCGCGTCGCGAATGCTCTGTAATTTCGAGCCCCGCTGGCTGCGTTCTTCGCGTCCCGCTTTGGCTAAGGATTCCTATCAGAAGTTTGCGTTTTTAATGAAAAAGGATGGTCCAAGTTTGCGTTTCCGTTATGGTTATTAACTCGGCGGCCAAGTTGCCCCGCACGAACGCTTGTTTATGAAGTATGGCTCCCACAACAGACACAAATAAGCGATGCCGCCTGCCAGTAGCAGTGGACGTCATCTTCGCCTTATAATAGGACTCGGAGCACTTTATCAAAATAATTCCACTTGTCAGCAAGCGAAAGTTGCTAATTGCCAGTAATACATTCGACCGTCTCTGCTTGCCAGCTAAGCCTTAGCCTGAATACCATTTTTGCTCACCATGTTTCTTCTGAATAGCCCTTCTTTGCCCCTACGCGAAAACAGTGATAGCGAAGGGTAAATATTTGAAATGCAAATCGAACAACGACGTCTGCATTTTATGGACCAATTCTGATTTACCTTCGTGTGTTCAAAGTGAATAAACCAATCATCGACTTTCTTGCCGCATTATTCACTAACATGTACTTTTCTATAGATTTATCAACCGAATAAAAGCCACTAGAACGTCGAACTTGTAAGCTTAAAGACGATTTTATCATTGAAGTGTAATCGATCGAGAATTCAGTGCTGTTTGTCATAGAAAATGATACCTTTTTCGCTATAACTTTGGAACTGTAAAGTATTTCCAATTTTTCTTAGGTTCATCATTGTCACAAAAGTACATGCAACATGCCCAATATTAAAAGTAACCGGAAACATTTTACTTGCATCAGCGAGGAAATCAAACGTTGAAAGGCAGCTTTTGCCAAGAAAAGGGCAAAAATTTGAATGGCCTCATTCGGCAACTTTCCAATCTGTCTAACTTGATACGTGGAGAAAGGAAATTGCGTTCCTGAAATAACAAGAGGGTGAACTTTGGAGATTGGCGATTCAAACGTCTTGGAACAACACAAATTCGCGCTGGTGCAAGGATTCGTTGGGAATTTAGCAAAATCCAGAAAATCGAAATTGGAATTCCAAAGAAGTTGGGGCATTCGCTCAAACTTATCAAAGTATATAAAATATTAACGCGCACTTTCCGCGAAGCCTTAAGGAAAACACTTTTGCACTGGGGTACCGAAACTGTGAACATGGGTCCTCCTTGGCACTGTGGTGAAAATCAGCAACAATGGTTAGTGAAACAGTTGGTTCAGGCATTCGTGGACCACAACGATATCGCTGAATCAGAACTGTCGTCATAACACTACAAACGCACATGATTTGTGCGCAAACTTATTGCTGCAACATGTATCTCTGCTTGCTTAAGCTTTCTGCTTCTATTTGCATGCCGTCCTTGGCCATTAATGACTTTCCTGAGCTCCTAACATTCGCGCATTGGCAAATCGCAAGCCCTGATTTATATTGTGGCGACAGCTGCCATATTGGCCACAATTAATTACCATTATGGTTTCATGCATTCATACATTTGTTTGTATATTACCATATCATCATTAATACTAGAAGGTTCGAAATTGCCATATCAGCATTAATGTCTACAGTTATGGTTTCTTGCCGATATACACAAAAGGAAGATCATGAGGAACCTTTTAAAGTATCACGGCTGAATCTTGATTAATAAACTAACGATCCGAATGATTGGCAATTTTTTAATGATCTGTCATGTCATGACTGGATGGGCGATACCAAAACAAATTTATAATTAATAAGATTGCTAATAACATTGTTATTTTCAGAGGCTACGAAATTACCTGCGGGCAAAGAGTGACATCGTGCTTTTTATCGTTTTTCCGAGCAGCAAGCAGAACGAAAACTTTCACTAGATGCCGAGCAAACAAAATTACTTCGACCAAGTGAAAAGAGGCGTCTGATTAAATTTCAGAAATCTCCTCACCGCGCCGGTGTTGTTGATGGTTATAACATTTCAGTTTAGATTCAAGTCTGAAGTATGGAAGAAAATGCATTTCGAGAGCGTCATAAATTTGCAAGTAGATTACAAGTTAATGCCGTGCAACGTGCCGGCAAATTAACTAATAAAATATACTCCCACCCTACCGCCAGCGACATTTCCGTGCGCATTGTGACGTTTCGATGAGTCCTTCAAGATGACTTATTTTCCGGACGTCTTCCCCGAACCATTATCGAAGTCGACAAATTATCATCATCAACATGTTAGATTATCTCCATTCCTCTACACTCTGTAATAAAGTAGGAGCTTTAATTTTGATCCTTGATCCGTCAGGCATCTTATTAACTATCAAATGCACCTGTAACTTCCTGGTGAGTACAGATTTATCAAGAACAAGCGAAAAGCTATTGAAAGCCAGCTTCGATAAATGTTTGAAACTAATCTGACATAAAATATGTAGGTCTCATAATTAAGTCATTTCAATTAATCCGCTTAGCATCTTGTTAAAGTTTTAACGTGCTCGTTTATTTCCAAATGTAACGAATTTTAAGCTGGCAGAAAAGATTTCTTCCACGCATCATGTTGTTTCGGATCAGAAGACCCTTGATCTTGATGCGAGATCCTAGCACAGGTGCACTTAAGTACTCAGCCACAGTACTTAATAAGGCTTTTGATTCAACGTGAGAAAGATATGATTTCTGACAAATTCTTTCTTGTTATCCCTAAGAACTGTTTCTGGTATCTGGAATCTGGTATCTCAATCATCACCAAAAGATGGAAAAATAATTATATTTTTTACACGAACTATGATGGACCATTAATTATTAAAATCTTTCATATGTGTATAATAAATAATAAACTGGTAAAATTTCAATTAGTTTCTCTAGACCACCACCGAAACCTAGCATTTGTTGTAATTTCGTAATGAATATATATTGATTTTAAATAAACATATTTCAAAATGCAACATTGCCTAGGCCCTAGGGGATTATTAAATTAGCTATAATCTCCAGGGCAAACACAAACAAAAATTTAATAAAGTCTTGAAGTTGCAACCCCAACGTTGATGCAGCAGTGGGTTGCTGCGTCTTCGGCGTAAATTTCTTGGGGGATGCTTCACCAATGGCAGCATGCAGCATAAACATTGACTTGAGTGTAAAAATTGCGGAAATAGATTGCATACCAAATTCAAAATGCAAATGCTGAAAAGCTTAATGGCTTAGTTTGCTTTACCGCAGTATGCGAAGGCAAATTGTGAGTTGTTAGTGACTTGCACCCCTTGCATAATTCAATATAATAAACGCGCCTTGTGCTGGGGTGCAAAAAACAGGCCAGTATGGGACTCGTCTGCCGAGGTCTGGTCCTGGGTGTTTAATAACAGTTCCCCCATGAAAGAAAGGCACATTTAAAGTGCATTCAATTGGTAGGTTGGTCCTTTAGATGCTTATATGCGTCACACAATGCACCAAATTTTAATTTTCTAGCTGCCAAGGGCTGACGCTTGCACCCCTTTAAATTCTCACATATTAACTACACATTCAATTGCATTAAGTGCAACAGCAAACTGTGGCCAGAGCAATAAGGGACAATTGTGCCCTTGCAAATTATGGAAATTATTTGCAGCATTTTAATATATCGACTAAGTCCTTGTGAAGTGGTGAATGGGTCCACCCTTTAGCCAAAGTGCTCGCGTCCCTGTTGAATGCGTTGCAATGTCAATTGGATTGTGAAACGAAAAAATTTTAAATGCCAGTACACCTAATGGCTGCATTTTCGATTTTCCAAGTGAATGCTGATCGGCGTTCACCTAAATGAGCAAATGTAGATTTTCTATCCACCCCAATAGCCCACCCCGGCGTAGACGTTATGCCTGGTAGTCATTTTCTTTTATTGTAAGCGCTCCTCTACACGTTCACCCGATTGTCGTGAAATGGCTACGAGCAATTGCTTCCGATTTAAATATACATAAATAAATGTCTCCCACACCCTAGTGTAAACCAGCGAAGAAGGATAAATTGACGTCTATTTGTTTGGAAAGGCAATCGTAGAAAATTAATCCGGAATTGGATTTCATCTCCATCTGCAGGTGCGCGTGTTATTCACAGTTCAGTGTTTGTTAAAGGGTTACGTCCTGGCAAGGACGAGGTGGATTTAAAACTGAATTGCTTATCGTTCCGCTGCAATCTGCAAATCTAGAAATACCGCTTCTATGCTATTTCGAAACGAATCCTATTTGAGACTCAATTATTATGCCAGATATCATTTTCACTCAACGTAACTTAAGCGCTCGGTAGCCGAATGGTAACGCAGCTGCCCTATGAGTCTTGTGACTTGAGTTCAATCCCTCGCGGGGCATTACCATTTTCTATCGAGCGCCCAGAAGAGAAAGGAGAGTACTACACCTAAAATGTCAAATGTGGTTGCAGTATGCTCTTCTATGATTCCAAACATATCCTAGAGCCCCTATCAATTAAATTCCCTTCTAAACTAAGTGGCCCTACAAGGAGTTCGTTTATCTTTCATATCATGTTCTACCTAGAAGGTGGAAGGTATACCTAAAAAATGGCGAATAGTGAGACACATACCGCTAAAGCAAAGTGATGATATGTGCTTATTAATTGCGTGTGAGATTATCGCGCGATAACTGAACGAGGGCGCGCGTGTAATGAGTTTATTTGGACGCAATCAATCAAGATTCTGTCATTATGCGCAACTGGCTTACTGCCTTAGTGGCACGCACTCTGACTCTTTGCCATGTTCGGCTGCAGGGAAAGCAGAACCTGCTAGGATTTTGGCATCGCATCAGCACGAAGACGCATGAAGTTGGCTATCGAGAAATTATGGACCACAGTTTCCACTTCGCCGCCACTGAGGTCAAAACACATTAGCTTTATTGCATCATTGACGTGCCGAGCATCAGTAAACAGGAGAAGAGGCTGCCTTGATACTACACCTTGTTACTGCTTCTTAATGAGCGCACGTGATGGCAATGACGGCTGAGTTATCTAGATCGAAGTAAATCGAACCAAAAGCATAACAACAACAAGACATCAGTGACTTCACACGGTTGCCATTATTAACAGTTCAAACAATTAGTGTTTAGCTGATTCTCAATCCTTGTCTTGCTCGAGAATGGTCATAAACTATGGACTCACTACAATTTATACCACCCTAAAATACAAGTGGCATAAAAAGCATGCCAAGACATTTTAATTCTCGTTTCTACCCACCAAAGCGCATCAATTAAGCAACCCTGTACTAATTAGGGTTTTACAATTCTAGGGTGTATAGAAAGTGTAGATACTGCGTGTTCGACATGGTTAATTAAACCATTGAACCAACGTGACACATTCGTATTTCGTTTTGAACAAGAGCGCCCTGATTGAATGATTGTAGCTTAACTAGTTTCGACATTTAATTTCCGTGCACTGACCGCACTCAAAGAGTTGCGGTAAATGCATGAAATACTATTGGAGTATCCCGGATCCTGGTGCTAACTAACTTACAAAAGTAATTAATGGTTAAAATCCTCTTACGAAATTTGTATTACCCTACCAAAGGAAGAAGTCCCGAGGTATTGAAAATTACCCAGGATATTTATATATAGGTCTCAAGGACCAATACGACCAGTACAGTTTTCTATTGTCAGGAATTGGCTACTGGAAGTTTCAATAATGCTAAATCCAATTCAATCATGAATTTCCTTATTGGATCCAATATTTTGTTAGAGGAACCAATTGTTATTTATAATTACAATTTGTATAGCTTGCTTTCAATTAAGACTTAATATTGTAAACGGTTGGCAGCAAAAGGATCCAGTGAAGAACACCACTTTACGGCATCGTAAAATTGTCGTAATATATGAAGGACATTAATCGAGGTGTATGATATTATGTTCCTTACGAGATGTTTTAGGCGAGATAAATGTGCCTTACAGAACGAGTGCACTCATCGCATCCATATACAAAATGACAATATATGTTTCATGTGTGGCGCAAGCAGGAGAACAGAAATTGATGAGAAACATATGAAGTTGAAGTTCAGGAGCATATCGTTTGAGTCTTTAATCGTATTTTCTAGGCCAGAAATGAGTTGTAGTTAATAGAAAGAACAAATGGAATGCCTCGTCTTGTTGTAGTTCAACCATCTACAAGTTTGGCATATGCAAGACAGTGTTTAAGTACAATTCTTATCAGCGAATCGAAGTTGAGGAAATAATTTAGCGCTCGCTAATTGAGCAATTCCGTCCATCTGCTAATTGAAGTTGGTTGCGTTGATTACGAGTGCCTCGTTCGAGGACGGTGCGCACGATAAATAATCCGATATTAAAACTGCATTTTATTGCATTGTTGTTAAGTTTTACGATCTGTCGGCGTCCATCGGAGCACCGCGTTATTAATCGGCCGAAAGTCATCGCAGCAAAAGTGTCGCCAGTTGGCGGAAGGCTGGAAGTTTGTAGATTATCAAGGCATGTGAATGGCGTGGGCTGGATGTCTGCTCTTACTTCTTCGTGGCCACGACGGCGTTCCTCTTATCTACTCAACGTCGTTAAAACATCTAAATTGCGGACGCACTGTGCCGCGATAAACTAGTTTGTGAATGATTGCGTGTCTCTGCGGGCTCAGAGATAGCAAAACTCGCGAATAAAATCGCCCTAATTATGCGAACACGGATGTGAAGAAGGGCACAAAAGAAAGAGTCATATCTTGGTATTCAGACCTTTTTGCAGTCGGTATTTGGATTTGCTTTCATGTGGAAATACAAAATTTAAAGATCCCTGCCTACAATTAATTATTACTCTGAAACCTTATATTATCTTGATCAACTCGACCGAAGGAATAAGGGACAGAGATTTCCGTTTAGGCATATGTCTTGCACTTGATGGATGGTTGCGCTTGTCTACTCATGCGTACGTGATTATATAACGTTATCAAAGTTAATTACAAGATTAAGTTTAGTTATTCAGAAGATGTGTAGAAGCCCTTGTTGCTGGTAGGATGTTAGTATGACAGCCGGAGAGGGTTTCGATGTTATAACATAGAGAATAATTTTTCCTTGGCTCGGGATCGAATCCAGAACACCGGGGTGGCGTCTGTCTACGTTAGCACTACACCATTTCGCTCTCCAACGAAATCAATGTTAAACATTCCAAGTAGATATACCATCCTCTGGATAAATTATTAATATAGTATTTCATAAATTGATGTTGTTTCGATGGTTATTCTAACGTCATAAAATCTGTTCTTCAATAATTCCTTATAGGAAGAGGATAAAAGAATAGAAATAAATATTTCTAGAACTGTGGAATTGAAGCAACTATGAACAAAATTGAATAGCCTTACATGCTTTACCTATAGAACTAGAACAACTACAAATTTAGTCGGAATAAAGTGTGTAAACATTCCCTGCTTTCAAGTCAAGATTAATGTTAAAGATTAAGCTTGTTGGGCTTCAATTAGTAGTGATCTTCACTGTTGGTATGCAGCAACCAATTGATAAATATTTTCGAATCACAGCACATGATTGCTTTACCTAATTATGGATCGAACCTTGTGTCTACAAGAACAATGAATCCAAATTAAAGATTGTCTAGATTTCTAAGCTCTTCAAGCAGTACGACTAATCTTGCCCATCTTGGGCTACTGTATGGTAATCAATTCACTAACCAATCATTTTCAGCCTTTGAGGAATCGAATGCAAATGATAATAACATACTTCGATTTTCTAGACATCGTCAGTGCAGCCTTAAGCGCACATATTTTCTAAATTAAGATTTAAATCCCTAGATATTACCCTTGAATATCTGAGATGGATGTAAGTTTATAAATTGTGATTAAGGATAACATCGAACCCATTGTGAATCATATTCAAATTCGGAATTATTCCCATTTTATTGTAATTCGTATGGAAAATATGATATTCTGAATTATTGCAGGACCTTGCAACTATGATTGGGTTAAGTAATTTGCTGTATTTCATGTATTTGTTCGACTCGGGTAGGGTTCAGACGTAGGGTGATTACTACTTCTGGCTATATGTTGAAGTTGTAAAATCGTGAAGCTTTGGCCATCATTTATCTCCACGTTGCGCTTATTTCATCCAGTCTGGTGCTTTAATATCGCAACACTATGTAATGGATCCGTGCATTGAATTTCTGATAGGTTTTAATGTCTGTTTGATGTGCGAGAATAATAGCATAGTCTTTCAACAATTCTTGACAAACCTATTGCAAAATTGATTTAATAAATATTGAGTTATTATTATCAGATATACTGGCCTTGCTTTGCTATTACTTCACGTTAGTTTATTATGAACAAGTATTGAAGTAGCGTGCATCCCTCTTAATATTGTAAGATGAAGATAGAATTGTGTTATTATGTTGAAATGGGGAATCTCAGAGGAAACTACTGGAACCACTTCTGCAATTATAGACGTCGTAGTATCCTCTCTCTACTGGACCTTCGATAGTCAAGGATAACGCTCTACCAGGGATTGAACCCAAGTCAATAGACTCGTGGGCCATCCATGGTTAATTTAACCAGTAGTCACGAGTAAAACAAGTAATCTTAATGAGCACGAAACTCTTTCCCTGGCTCTATGAGAATATGTGGCTTGTGCACGCCCATTGCTAGTGTTTGAACTGGTTACTGGGCAGATTAGTTCTTGCAGGCGGGTGTCAGGCAACACAATGGAAATGAGTGTAAGTTGGAACCGGGCGGCATTTAGATATGACGTGATATGTGGCGTAATAACGTGCGCATAGACGTAAAATATGATTATCAAAACGTATTAAAGGAGCGCTTGTAAATGGTGCTTAAGAGCATCTCCTGGTTATAAATTGCGGTGCGGTCCACGAAGAGAGCAGCCGCACCGCATCTCAACAAACAAGAAGCACGCCTCAGCGTTGGCCTCCTCGTATCTTGTCGTTTATTTGTGTGACATTGTGATATATTATTCACGACGAAGGAATGCGTAGGTGCCCGATATTTGATCTGATTCCGAATGACCATCACAGTGTGCCGCGTTGCATTCGCGCCCACGTCTTTGTTGATTAGCTCCCATGCCCGACATCTATTCGCAGACCTATAGCAGTGTCTCAGGCGTCTCTCATCGGAACAATGCACCGGGAAATATCAAAGTTATGCTGATCTAACGAGGCCGCTGCATCTAATAAGACTCGACAATACATACGTCCATCCACTGGTCCAGGACCACCCAACTTTCATACCACCTGAAAAGGTCTTGAAATGCGATAATATATCCAGCTGTCTACACAGGTCTGTATCTACTTGCCTGTATTTCTCGAAGGACTTCCAAATGTGCTCGGGTTGTCATCACCTCGGGGACTTTGGATACATTTACAGCTCCTAGCAATCGCTTGCTCTCAGAGCTGGTATCGTTTTCGCCTCCTGTCGCGTTATAGTATCTTCCTCATCGCGTCTTCATTGGAACGTTTGTTATTGCCGGCTGATTGCAGGACGAAGAGCTGAGCAACTCGGGCACGTCGCCGAATGGAGCGGCTTGATTCAATTTGGGCGCGCAACAAGTTTATCGCCTTGTTATGCGCAAATTACTGAAATTACAATAAACTTTGAACAAAGTGCGGCAGAACGTGAGTCGGGCGCGTGTTTTGCGCGAGTTTGACCCGAGACCAAGATAATTGAATGCGCTGCTGCGATAATAATATGAGATTACAGCTGCATAATGCTGTCAGATAGAGTCAGCTCAAGTATCTCGCACAATCTTGTTTTATATGGCAGTTCATTGCAGTTCGCGTCCAAGCCAATTCTGCATAAAGTGCGCATCTAGGCATGTACAACTGGATCGCGAAAAATATCACGACTATCTCGACCATTGCAGATTGTAGGAGAAATGTATCACTTAAGCAGCGATATGAAACCGGGAAAAGCGATATCGGGTCCATCAGAGCCCGTTGTTTCATAGAGCGAAACGATAACATTTGTCTCATTAAGGAATGTGCAGTGGAATTACATTGCCAGAGAATATCTGCATTTGGTTGGAAAGTCCGATATGTTATTAACATAAGCCTTTCCCAGACCATCTTTGGATCACAACTTTTCCGTCAATTCTTGTTTCTTCCAGTTAGGCCCTACCATTACTTCATTACCTTACTAGAATTGAATTATTGGGATGAGACGAGGAATTATAGAAGAGCCTACTGCAACCTCAGCGGTATAATTAAGGGAAACCCTGTACCAGGGATTGAACCCAAGTCAGTGGGATAACGAGCATCTTCTCTTTGCGGCTTTATATGAAGTATATATTATCTCAATTCAATATTGATTCAAAATAGTTTCTTTTGTATCTGATTATAAATCCGGTTGTAAACTAGATCACGACCATTAGTCCGAATATGAAACGAGCGCCATTAAGCGCGATTAGCCGTCCCGAACAACTGAGTAAGGTTTTTCCAATCGTAAATCGGCAGCCGGCGACCGCACGTACGTGTTTCAGCCGGTCTGCATCAGATTGGGGGTAGTACTTAAGAGTGCGATGTACGCACTTTAGGGTAGTATGCGTTTCGAGCTTCTCATGTCAATCATCCTTGTTCTGTGTTTAAATATACGTTATTGCTACTCGTTGTCGTCATTTGCTGATCCCCGGACTCTCTCCCTTAACGCGATTTTACACACTAAGCTCAAACGCTCAATCTGCAATCGTTTCAAATGTGAATAATACTTTTAATCGATGTGAGGGATGTTACTTTGGGGGATTCTTCTGTTGGGGAACAAGAGTAGTTGATTTCTTATGAGTATTTAATAGTTTAGCTTATATTAATCGGCCTCACATGACCACTAAAACAGTCAAACGCAAACATTCAATGAAATTGCCATTAGTCTTTATAAACACGTCGCTACTATTTATATTATTGACTCTGCACCCTTGGCCTATGCATATAACTAATTTACGAAGACCTACGCTTAACCAAACCTCGGATACGATAAGGAAATGCGTAATAATTGCACAATAAAAACAATTGAATTGATTGAGAGTGTATTAATCTCATTTACAATGATTACGATCTCATTGCACTTGGTATGCTTAATTGTCTATGGTTATTTTTTGAATTTTAATTCTGGGAATCCTACCTACTAATCATTAAGCAGAATTTCTGCAATCAGGCTCTGCAAATATGTGAATTAATGCGTATAAAGTCGCAATAAAAATTCGAATTATAATTGACCAGCTACGTTTGGCAATAAAAGATGTTGAGGTCAATTATAAAGCTGAGTTATTTGATGAAGATCAATTTATAATGAACTTGTAAGTTGGTTACAGGACGACCACATGGGGAACATAATTAGGCAAGTTGTTCAAATAATTGGTTATTAGCAATTTGCCTTTGGATTGCATTCGCCGATTCATTCCGAATCTTCCTTGTGCTATCTGCATAATTACGGATTCTAATGATGTTCCAACGGATTCGTGGTGATTGCAGATTCCCAGCCCATATCTGGGTTAATCTGTTTCTCAAGAGAAGCTGCATTGGCCTACTCTGTGTATCCACTAATCCATTGATTGCCTAGCCACGAATAAAACGTTTGTCAATTCTGATTTAGTATATTCAGGTCAATTTATGGCCCAGTTTTTGATCGCACCGAACAATGCTACAGAATAATTAGGATCCAATGCGATCCGACTGGTCCACTATTCAATATTCAGTTATGGCAAGTAAACTATTGATGGAAACTAGGTCTCGGAATGGCCCTGATTTCATGGTTGGCGAACATTTGAACTTACAATATGTGCACAAATAAAAACATATCAAAATACTCGATGCGTGTAATATAGCGAGTTAATTAACATTTTATTTGCGTTCCACTTGATTTACTATTGCAGGGCTTAGTGTTGAATACAGTGGATTCGTTATTGCGAGGTATCCCAGCAGGACAATATTGCAATGGCAAGTTGAGTCTGTTTGTAAATATAATTGGCAAATAATTAATTATCGTGGGATTTGTAAAATTGAATTATGAATTGAAATAGGTTTCTATTGTTTTAAAGCAGGTGAGAAATTGCCTCATTTTTCCCAATTATAGAAGACCTAGAAACCACACACTTCCAACCACCTGAGATCCCGAAAAATCTGAAAATCAATGGACAATCTCGTTATTCAGAAACTGTGGTCTAAACCTAGAAGATTCTTAATTCATAGATTTCGGCGGCGGAAACGGAATGTTTTCTCGGCTCGTTGGATATCAAGTTGGGTTCTCTATTAAGATGCATTTTATTCATCCATGTCCAGTGCATTTGCAATGTGCTGAACTCGGGTGTCCAGTGCACACATGAATAATATTCCAACTTGTTCAACTTTTCCACCTACCTTCATAAACTGCTGTCGTTTGCAGACCGGGAAAACGATTCGTATCAGCATTTCCCCACGTCATTCGATATGAACTTTCCTCCCGAATTGATCGAGAATTTTATGGTGTAAATTTTTCATGGTTACCACCTCTCCGTCTCAACATCTAGGAGTCTGTGCATTGAATAGTTGTGCACAATTTATTTACTCCCAACATCTATCCGCTATAATCTACAATAGTTCCAAACTATTTTGAATTGAAAATTTGAGTACTGGATCTATACACATTATATTTATTCCCACAAAGCCTTTATAGTTTTAATAAACCTTTCATTTAAAAGATAATGTCATTGGAACAAATTGCAATCAAGATTATTTTAACTTATTACTATCTATCGCCATCTGCTGAACCCTTGTAAGCTCTGAATACTTGTAAGATTGCTATACCTATTCTCAGATAGGTCTCAGTTAGGATTAGAAGAATTTGGGATCCTGGGCTAGGTGACGCTGCAGCGTTAGGAAATCGATGATCTTAGATACGGTCTTAAGCAATCTCTGGGCACGTCGTCCGAAAAGCATTTACTTGTTCAAAGGCTGTAAATTCGGCTGATTAAATGGGGGGGTTTAAGTTTCATTAACCCGCGATAAAAACGAAATTGGAGCGCGTGTATGTTTGATGCTGTGAGGCTGTAAAACTTTACAAATTACACGACATTGCAGCTGGACCGTCGGCAAGGAAACATCAAAAACTTGTAATCGTTTGGTCGATGTAGGAAGATGTTACAAATTTACGTCTCTTCGCCCATGCATGAAACATCGGAGGATACGAGAAGAGCCAATAAAAGGTTTATATTATATCAGATCCGATGTGTTGCGCTTTCTTTCATCTCCTGCCCTTTGTTTATTCAACAGACGGCGGTAAATTCCATTTGTACAACATTCACTCTTAGTTGTTAGCTACATCTACTAAAAATACGCCCCTCGAATGTCTGAAGGAATCTTACTCCCTTTCCCAATATCCCCAATGCTCCGTCATGGTAAGATTGTGACAAGGATCAAGGGACAAAAGGAGAAAGAAAATGGAGAAAAGTTTCGCAATTTTATAACGAATCTACGCAGGGAAGGTGAGGAAGCAGGTGTGGATGAAACTTGTTAGATTATCAATCGACCAATGGCGCGCAGATGTTAACGAAGCGGAAAATGCAAGAATAGACCGGAGTCCTTCTACGGCAGCGCCGTCTGCTGGTCGCATTTCCCAGTTGTTGTGTCGGAGACACCCAAATTAATGGCACGAATAATTACAGCAATAGGGGGTCGACACGGGTGCGTAATTCGAAGGCGAAGACAATGAATTGAACTGCATCGTCTAACAATGGACGCTATGGAGCAAATCAAAAATGCAAGGGCTCTTTCGCTGACCTATGCCTCACTGTTTCCAATTTGCCACTCGTGCGTTGAAATTTCCACGGCAAATTGCATTTCGGCGAGTTTGGTGAGCGGAGATGCAGCAGCGAATGTAGCTGGAAATTCGCAAATGAGTTCTCGTCTGCACACACGAAGCCAGACGTTGGGTAATTGGATAATTAAGCAAATTGTTGCGGAAACAAATGCAGGACATTCAATATTCAGATGTATGGTAATGCGAGAGCCTAGCAGCTAATAGGAATTCCAGCCGGCTTAAGTATTTGATAGCCAGTTTATATGCATGCGTCCACCCAACCACAATATGAAGAGGACAGCAACATAAAGCATCATTATCTATGCAATCCGCAGAATAAAGTATTAGAACCCTGGTTATTGCCCACATTGCATTGCCACTCACCTAACAAGAACAGTTTTCCTCGCTTCCTTCGGATTCTGGGAGGTATAGGGTTTAATTTGTTATTAGTTATTAGTTATAGATATATCAGATTAGAACAATATGAATATAAAACGTCGATAGAGGTTTTTGGAGTCCAATGTATGAACAAACCAAATTTTGTCTTCTCCAAATGTATTTATTATGGACAAACCAACCGGTTTCGACCTTAATAGGCCATCATCAGGGTCTAATCTGACTCGTGCAAAATGTTGCAGGCAAGTTGTCACTTTTTAACAATTTTTCACTAAAAATCCGACAACACTGTATATGGTATTGCACTTGGTAGTAAGTCGTAGGATTTTGCACAAATAGCAAAAATGGATGCAATCAAATGCTATTGTTTGCCTTTATTGCCTATTTATGCAATTGTTATAATATACAACATTCTAACATTTCTTTCATCAAAATCCGGCAACACTGCAAATGTCAGTATAACCCGAAATGGTCAGCTGTTGACACGTGTTCGCGAGTGATCAGTGATTATTCAGTGAATAGTGAAGCCCTAAACCAGTG
>JAOEHK010010888.1:0-11954 GCA_025447835.1 Labidoglobus nevermanni
TTATGATTTTTTTCACCAACCCGGTTATTACGAGCACTCGGATATAACGAGCAAATCTCACGGTCCCTTCGAGCTCGGTATAACCGAGTTCGACTGTATATACCGAGTTCTCTTTTCATCATAACGCCCCGATTTAGCGAATAACCCCGATATAACGAATTTTTCACGTCGGTCCCTTGAAATTCGTTATATCGGGGTTTTGCTGTATACATATATATATGATGTTCAGCGCATACTTCGAAAACCTTCGCTAATGCTGTTGCTCCAAGATTCTCCAAACGGTTTCTGCCAGCGATGAAGACTTTTAAAGCTAATGGTTTTCCTTGACCTTTGCTGGCATTGTGACATTGCAGTAGAGCAGATGCCAACAATTTGCCACCACCGATGCCCAAACCATTATTGTTTAAACGAAGCTCTTCAAGTTCAAAGCAGCATGAGCTTTTTAATAGAGTTGCGAGTCCTTCGACTCCAATCGGCCCAAATGCATTATCGCTCAAATCCAACTCGACGAGTCGCGCGTTTGCCACCAGCAAACCCTCCCCCAGGTGACGTAAGGCAATTGGAATTTCATCCTTCATGCGACCAGTAAAGAGGTCTTTCCATAATGCCCGTTTGAACTCGCCGTGTTTCTCTAAAGCGGTGGCAATTGCTTTCGAAGCATTAATGCCCAGCGTATTGCCTTCCAGATTGAGGAATTGCATGTACTTGCAATCGTCAATCGCCTTTACGAGTTCTTCAGCTTTAAATAAACTCTATCACAATGATTTTTCTTTAATTAAGGACATATCCTCACCATCTTCCTCGTTATTTAGCTTCAAACCTCGGCCGGCGAATGAAACTCCAGCAGGTTCGATACACGTTTTGTTTAAAGCATCTGTTAATGATTCCAAAGTGGCCATTATATCCAATGCTCGGTTAATGATAACGAATTTGAGTACGATTATTGTGAGTAAACAACAAAAAAGGGTTAACGATTTTGGAGGTTAAAAACACAACAACGTTGTTTGCCTATGCGCCAGAATACAACACACAAGATTTTCATTTAATTTTACAGGGAATAGAATATTCTTGTATAACATAAAACGCATTTACAACATAAGGTTTCAGTCCGCTGTATTTTTACTATCTTCTGGCTCCTAGAATTGTTTATGTATTTAATAGACAATTATAAACGCACAAGTAAATGTAATCAAATAGGAATTTTACAAACTTCATATTCCCAACTATATTTTAGAATATCCTATTATTATTCTACAAGTTTATCATTTGCATCTACAAATTTATAATCAATTATAGATTCAGTATATTTGATCATCGTAGAATTGGAAAATACATCTAGGCCAGGGACGGCCAATGGTAATTGTAAGGTAGTACGACAGTTTTACTAGACTATATTCGAACAACTAAGAACAACGAATTGGAAATATCAAATATAAAGAGAAATGAATGAACAACGGCTTGTGAAACAAGCGCTCTGAGATAACCTCATTGATGCTCATCTTGGCGCGTTTCTTCTGGGAATTCAAGAATTCAAGAAGCAAATGTTTATTATCTCGTATTATCCCTATTATCGGGTATTTCCAGTTCTTGATCATTCCACGGACCGCAGAAATGTACAAAGCAGGCCGCATGGGACTCGGGGAACTCGATGGTTTTTCTATATTACGTCGCATATTGCCACGTGGATTATGAGGGGCCGAAAACCACATCCTTAGGTACATTGTCAATGCACCTTGGTACGTTGGCAAACCCTGCCATTTTTCGAGAATTCGGATTAGTCCCTCTTGTTGGGATTCGTGAAAAACTCGCGAAAAACCTCCGCACTTCATTCCTCGACCGGCCCACTAAACCACAGCCTTATGCTATGGCCGTTCTTTGACTATACGCTCTCCTGGCTGCTAAGCCTTACGCGGTGCAGACGGGAGTGAAGGAAGAGAGTTGAGCAGGAGCTCGTGGGAGGAGTCTAATCTGATTAACTGTCCTGGATTAAAACGGGAGTGCTAACCAGGCTGCATGGCTTGGTATAGCTGTGGGGCTCCGGGAGAGTACCGGGAGATTTCTAAGATGGTTGGCGATTTCGTGGTCGTCCCTATAGCGCCTTTGAGTCACCAGATGGGGAGGGAATAAGTAAATAGGCTGCGGATGCACGCTGTTGTGACGCCCAGTTTGCTGGAGGTGCGTATGCGAGGGGTTGCGAAGAAAGGCTTCAGCTTCGTGAAGGTGGCGACCATTTTCTTTTTTTTTCGTGTGAAAAGCTTGAAAAAAACCAGTTTACGGGTACCCTCGAAGAGGGTTATGTCGGGCTCGGTCGGGACCATACCGACCAGGCCACAGGGCCTGGCGTAAATGTCGTGGGGTTGGACTGAGAAGCGTGAGAGGTTGTCGTGATTGACAATAGACTCACGGAGGTTAGTTGCCGATTGGCTAGTCATTTCCGCGAATGAGGGGAGTTCGAGCTCGCGGAAGAAGTCGGAATTGCGGATGTACCAGGGTACGCCAGCGATGTACCTCAGGATACGATGGTAAAGACCGGTGACCTTCTTCAGGCGCCAGGGTTTGGTGCTGCCCCAAATTGGAAGCGCGTAAGTGGCAATACTCCTGATGCAGGCGGAGAAGACGCGAATTTTGGTGTTGAGCGAGATGCCTTTGTCACCGAAGAGGGGTTTTAATTGGGAGAAGGCTGCTTGCAATTTCTCGCGGGTGTGATTAATGTGGGTGGACCAGTTCAGAGAACGGTCAAAGTGAACGCCGAAGTATTTAACGGATTTGCTCCAAGCGACCATTTTCTGCCGAATTTGTTACACGTGGGTGACCCAGGTAAGCTGGCGATGAAAGTGGACTCCGAGGTATTTCACAGAGTTTCTCCATGGGATTACCTTTTTTTTGGTTTCATGATTTTTTTAAAATTACTTGAATCAGTTCACCAAATGGACTCTCGCAAGTATTATGATACAGAATCTTAATCTAAATAGAGGGTGGCCATCCTCTCCCACCATTGGGCGAATGTCAATATAGCTTGGTGGTCCTTAACATTAACCAGGTATTGTTGAACCAGTGCTCGCAGTTCCCTGGAGTGGTTACGCTTTAGTCCTCGTCTATGGTCCTTGTATAGCTGGTAGGTGAAGTTGAGTGCTACTAGCACTATCTGGACCGTGAGCAGAATTTCGATAAGCTCCGTTGTTGGTGGGGATTACCTAGCTGTTGACCTTTAACGCGGATGAGCGCGTTATTTCTGAATAGCCTCCGATTTCGCCTTGTTGATGACGCGCCATCTTGTGTACCTTTCAAGGTAACTGTCGACATAGAAATTCGTCGGCAAATAATGTCGATCCTAGTCATATTTGTCGTACAATTAGGGTTGTCGTGCAACATTTGTTGTTGAGCGCATTTTTATTGTCTGGTTGATATGGTCTACCGTTTTCAAACAACCCAGGTAGGTAGGTGACGCTATGAATTTGAAATTTTGTAACGTTTTGGCGCGCGTGAAGCAGCGCGTCTCCTCGCATCGAAATGAATGGCGTAAAGCGGCAGGCGCATCCGAAATCGTACTAATTCCAGCGGCAATCGGCATTGAAGCACAGCGACAATTAGTCAGCGAGTATGTGTAATATCGCAACACGGCAAACCGCGTTCAGGTGCGCTGTTTAGTCGGAGCGCAAGCGACGCAGCGACGCGGTCGATAAGCGGCGGACGGCGCGTCACCGATAGCAGCGTCGTCGTCTGGCTGACGTCGGGACGCTGCCGGCGCCGTCGCGATATCGAACAGCTGTTCGTCCATTATCAGGCTGCAGGAGTGCGTGTCGGCCGTGGACGCGCTCGCCGTGCGGCCGCATTTCGATGCCAGTTGTGGCAGAATGAGACGCCAACAGCAGCAGCAGCAGACACAAAGTCACACGCAATTGCAGTTCGAGCAAAGCGATGAGGAGAACACCAATTCGTCGCCGGTGAGTTCGGATTTGATTGCGTTTATCTATGATTCACCTTCTGTAAAGTGCAAACAATGGTAACGCACCGTTGATTGCACTATTGGCGAACTACACTAGTTCACGGTTTGTTCAGTGACGCGTTTCCTTTTAATTGGCTTCGTGGAAAGTTTTTCGCACAAAATGAAAATCATTGCTTACGGACGCAGATTGCAAATTTTATTTAATGACAGGTCGTAATGGACGCAACTGGGACACGTGCTAGTATTGCAAAAGCTGTACAACGTTTGCCAATTTAATTGTTGCGGTATTTTGGTAATGACCAATTCACAGATTGTTTAGAAATACTCTTAAATACATTTCTAGTGCACAACTGTGAACAACAGTGAAGTTACCAGAAATGATTGCAACATTAGAATTAGAACATTAGAATTTATTGTTGTTATTGTTTACTGTGAAATTACTCAAATGGATGCACATCGAAGTATTTCCTTGATACATTTGAAGTTTCTAACTTCCGATTTCCGCAAAGTTGAAGAAAACCTACAGTAATTCCCCATTTACGATTTTCTTCTCAATTTATTATGTGCCACTTATCAAATATTTATCCAGACGAAAGGAAAACTGCTTAGATTAGACTTCCCTTGAAAATATCGATGTTAGATTCAAATCGACCTGGATTCTTGGCGTTCCTAAAGTGGAATCCTTGTGCGAAAAATTTACGATCTTGTGCTAAGAAATATTTGAAGAAGATGCATAGAACGTTAGAAGTCTCATAGAATCAAGATATTAGCCAATTCGAGATCAGGAGTAGGCTAAAATATCATTTTCTGCGAGACATCTAATCAAGTAGACAAAAATTAGCCTGATTAGATAACATCAACTCCTGGCTGCACGACAACAGCACAAACCACAAAAACAGTGTTAGAAACAGGCTTCATTGCATAATTGCAAATATTTCGCTAAAAATTGGTTAGAATTGCAACCATTAGGAAGCAATGCGAGTATTATTGTTTTGGTTTGGTTTCTGAAATGGTTTCATCATTTAATCTGAATATTTTCATTGTATTTGGTATTGTTTATTTAATTCCATTCCTTGGAACATACAATTTATTGCTTATGAATATCATTTCAGTGAAACTTGACGAAATGCTGATAGAGTTAAGTTCCTCTATCAAGTTGTCATTTACGGTATTATTTCATTGTTCGTTGATAGAAAAAGTTGCTGATAAATAGCACGAATTTGAATAGTAATGTGGTTTCCATTTTGTCCAATAACTCTTTATAGTAGCGTTGCGTGGGGGGTTCCGACCGCACCAAGCGGCGCCATTTAGAAGCCGGCAACTTTCTAGAATTGGTCAAAATTTTTCATGAAAATAACTTAATTACGGGGCAGCAAAATTTTAATCAGTTATGGACAATAAACTGATTCCAGTATACATGAAATTTGATAATCACATGGGAGAAAATCACACTACCAAAATCACACAAATATAAAATTACAACAGTAGTCATCTGTTATGATGTACATTTAAGACGATTTGTAATCGTTAACATTTGCAGTATCAGTCTCTTCATTCGGACGTCATAGATTCGTTCAATACTTATTCATTCGGAAGAACAACGATGTCCGAGGAATTGAAAGCATTTTTCGTGATTCTGGCAAACCTTATAATGAGTAGTTCCAAGTCATCATTCCCAGCCCAAAGGTGATAAATTCTTGAAGGGAATTTCTTCTAATTTTGTGATTAACTGATGACGAGGAAGCTTCCGGCAAACATCTCACACTCCGTTTGCTTTGCCAATTCATTTGTCATCTAATGATGCTCTTCTGAGGTGAAATATTGGACACAAACCTCTTCTTTGAAAAGCGCCATGCAGATTCTTGCATAAGCTCCTCCGTTTCCTCCACACGCGTACCTTTGATGGCATCTTGCTAGGGAGAATGGAACTCATATATCCTCGCCCAAAATGGTTGATTCCAGGAATTTCGACTCCCAACATTTCCATTCCTTGCATTATATTGTTTTTCCAACCAAACCAGATCATTTATGCCCATCTCAGAATTTCTTCTCGTACGTACCTCAATTCCCGATAATTGCTGCTAACCAAGGTCGAATAACTGCACAATCCATTGATCTGTTTGTGATCTGTAGCTTAGTTAGCCATAGTTTCCTTTTGGCAGTATCATGCTAGAGAGAATGGAACTCATATATCCTCTTCCAATATCATGGCAGTTGATTATGTGTTGAGTTCGCCTGATTGAGGCCACTGGTGCGTAACCACCTTGATTTGTGAAGTTCTTTATTCGAATAATAGCAGTGCAGATATAAGAAAACGAATACGAATATTTAGACTTAAATTAAATTTAGATAGCTTGGAAAACCCTGCTTACGGGTACCCTCATAGCAGGGTTATGTCGGACTCGTCCGAGGACTCTACTGACTAAAAACCAAGCTGCAGCATTCAACCCGGGGGTTATATATGCTGTTGCGGGAGGTTGCGAAGGGGCTTGCTAAACGAGGCCACTTGGGCTAACGCGCTAGATGAGATGGGAAGTGTTAGTGAGGCGGCAGCACCAGACTGCAGGGTCTAGCGACACGGTCGCCAAGTGAGGGAGAGTACCTAGAGAGCTCGGAGATAGAGGGCCTCTCTCTGCCTATTCGCATCTGGCCTTATTATAAAAATGATGTCCACATACAGTACTACAATAAAGTATCCTAAGTTTACAACAGTGGGTAATATTGCAGACTATCTGATCGTAAATCCAGATGCGCAAATTGCACGCCATATAGGCCAACCAAATGCACATTTGTCAGGCCACATACCAGAAACAAGGTCTAACAACTGCACAACCCATTGGTCTTCGGTGTGTCCTATAATTAGTCCTATAGTCAAATAGCCATAGGCCTTCCTTTTGACAGTATCATAATAGAGAGAATGGAACTAATATATCCTCGTCCAATATTGTTGATGCCCACGATTTCAACTTTCAACATCTCCATTGCCTGTTTTTTATGGGTTTTTCAACATGCCCTGATTAGTTACGGCCATTTTGGGACTTCTTCTCGAACGTAATCAGTACCGAATAATTGGTGCTAAACAAGGTCGAATAATTGCACATCTCGTAGATCTGTTTATCTGTTCTGTAGCCTTAGATAGGCATAGGCGTCCTCCATTTTCTTCACACGTGTTCCTTTAAATGGCATCTTGCTAGAGAGAATGGAACTTATAGATTCTCGTCCAATATCGTTGATTCCCAGGATTTCGACCCCCCAACATCACCATTCCTTGAATACCTTGAATGATCAGTTACGTCCATCTCAGCTCTTCTCGAACGTATCCCAGTATCGAATAATTGGTGTTAAACAAGGTCTAACAACTGCACAACCCATTGATCTGTTTGTCTGTCCTGCAGTCTCAGATTCTGGAGCGCGTACAGTCGGACCGCGTGGCGGTGACGAAGCCGGAGGAGGACCGCCGGAGGCGCACCATCATCGTGGAGAAGCGGAGCGGCACGTTCGGCTTCACGCTGCAGAGCTACGGCATCCACTACAAGCGCGAGCAGGAGATCGAGATGATCACGTATGTGGACTACGTGGAGTACGATGGGCCGGCGTATCGCGCCGGGATGCGCCAGGGCGACGTCATCCTCTCGATCAACGGCATCGACATGGAGAAGGCCGATCACAAGACGCTGGTGTCGTACATCAAGAGCTGCGATGCGCGCATGCGCATGGTGGTGCTCTTCGAGGACTGCGTGCGTAAGGCACGTCCATCCGCCCAGCAGGGCTCGCCCGCCAGCCCCCTTATGACCGCCACCATTTCCTTGCAGGTGGAGTTGCACATGCGTTACATCCAGCTGCAGCGCGTCCTCCAGGCGCGCATGGGCGAGCTGGAGCGCCTCTGTCTGCGCGAACGCCAGCTGCTGGAGGGCAAGTGGAAGACGCACAGCCTCCCAGCGCGCAGCAAGAAGTCGTCGCAGGGCAAGGCGGACGCGGAGACGGCGTCCGGGGGCCGCACCCCGAGCTACGCCTACTGCCGACCCACCGTCTCCACGGAAGACGTCGCTGCCAGGCCTGCCATCAGCCACCGCCATCATCATCATCATAATCATCATCATCAGCAGCAGCAACCACCGGCTGCCAGCACGCAGCCAGCTCTCATCCTAGCCTACCAGTACCTGGACCCGCGGTACCGCTACCTGCTGCAGCCGTCGACGACCAGCAGTGGGGAGTACCTGCTGACATTCGAGCAGGCGCAATGCGAAGACGGCGAGCCCCACCACTTCCTCGTGAAGACCCCGAACGGCGCGAAGAAGAAGCACGCTGAGCACCGGTACACGGGGCAGCTGTGCAACCCGTGCGTCCAGCACGCCTCCGGCTCGAACAACAACTCCGGCGACAACACCAGCCTGGAGGCGTACGACCTGGCGAGCCCCTGCTGCGACCCGCATTGCGTGCCCAGCGGGCGGCGCCGCTCGCGGCACAAGAAGCGCGCCTCCAAGTCGGAGGAGACGCAGACGGAGGTGGCGCAACCACCACGTGCCCGCCCGCACTCCACGTCGTCGCAGCCGCGTCGGTACGTGCAGGTGGGCAGCGGGCTGGTCAACCAGTGCTCACTGTCGCAGTCGTCGTGCACGGGCAGCCAGTTCAGCTGCATCGTGCCGACGACCACGGGCGAGACGACCTCCAGCTACAGCACGTCGCTGAGCACCGACACGCTGTACTGGGACGGCTCCGAGGCGAACTCGAGCACGTCGATGTCCAAGGTGGGCAAAGCGCCCTACCCGGCCACCCACACTGAACCCGCATACGCGCAATGCGCCCCCGGCAAGCCCAAGTCCTGGGACAATCTGGCCAGCAAGGCGGTGTGCTTCGGGTATGCGTGCCCCTCGAAGGGCAAGAGCAACGCCCTGCAGTACCCGCGAGGGCGCAGCGTGGACAAGCACGTGTGCCAGCAGACCAACAAGGTGGTCTATGCGACGATGACACCGCCCCACCACGTGCAGCGGCGCTACGTGCACACCAAGTCCACGGAGAGCCTGCTCAGCGGGCCCGCGTCGGGCAAGTACGAGGCCAGCGAGAGCAGTTCCAACGAATGCCTCAATGGCCCAGTGGCATATCCGAATGCGGACACCCGCTTCCTACATAGTCCCCGAGCGAGCGTTGTCAGTCCAAGCGATTCCAATTGCGGATACTATAGCACACGTCGGGGGCAGACCTGCTCCAGGAACATCGTCTCCACCAGCTCGCAGGCTACACGCCTTTAAGGCACGCTTGTGAAAAGACTAAAAAGTGGAGGATTCCTCAAAGCCAAAGACTAAATTGCGACGAATGAGATATTGCTATCGGAAGACGATACTAGAACCAAGGACCTCAGATGGGCAGAACAACATTGTCGATATGTATACAATAGGTCTTTTTATGAAACACCTGCCTCAATAGTTATTAACAATTTGCTCATGTATGGACACTGAAGGCAACTTTGGCGAATGTATTTAGACAAGGGTCGACAGCCTTTTTGTAGGTTACAGCGGACGCCACTTAAAAACGGGTCTTTACCCGGGCTTTTCCGGTTCAGTCTCTCTAGAAATTCTTCTCATTAAAGTCAGGCAATACCGGGGAAACACGAGGAAACCCCATGGTCTACAGCGCATCTATTAAGTTTTTTCTAGAATTTATTTCTGTTATCCAATCAGTATTCGTTGTGCCTGCTGTGTAGACCTCTAGCCACGGGTTACCGATCTCTGCAGTAAAGAGAAAGCGATTAGGCAAATCGAAGAAAAACGGAGGGAAAATTGGCATGTTACCATTCCTTGCTAGTCATTTGCTATTTTTTAGATAGCTTAGAAAAGCTAGTTTACGGGTACCCTCATAGTTGGGTTATGTCGAACTCAGTCAAAGACCATACCGGCTAAATACCAGGCTCCAGAATTCAACCCTGGAGGTCTATATTCTGTTGGGAGTAGGAGATGGGGCTTGCTAAACGAGGCCATTTGGGCTAACATTCTAGATACGTTGTGATGGTGTTTTTAGTTGAGGGACAGTGCAAGGTCTGACAAAGCAGTCGTCAGGTTGTGGAGTGAACCTGGAAAGTTCGTAGATTGTTGGAGTCATTTGCTTCTGAGTGTGCATAATTAAATAAGCTGTATAAATATTGTTCAGCAAATGTCATCACAGGCAAGTATCCCAAGAATGTGGATAATTGTCCTCTGATGACCAAGCTTTAATTCAATCGTACAACTTTTGTATACGCTGGTAACCTAAAACATTTCATTTGTTTGCAATGCTTACTTATTCATCGATTTATTCGGTAACTAAGTGGTAACTAAGAACTAAACATTCTTCTGCGTGCCCTCTCACTTCACATTCAAGCCCTAGGCCAGTACCAATGCAATTGGAACAAATGACATCGAACCTTCAGTAATATTTACAATCGATCGATTTAACAAAATGTAACCGATTACTTCAGTAGTCTACTTAACTAGTCTAATTATAATCTATTGGGGGTGAATTGAGACTACAATAGCTCAAGTTCGTAAACCACTCAAAATTGCACTCACTAATCACGTAAATCATTCATTTTTCTGACTTGTATCATAAAGGTATTCATCATAACGTCATGAAAATAACTAGAGGTTTAAAAATTGAAGATACAGGACATCAAAAAATCGAACTGTTTCAAAGTTTATTAATAAACCTCTGCCCCAACATTTTAACCAATGAAATGAATGAAACATTATAATAACATGATTGATAGAAGAGACATTTATACTGTTTTATTCCAAACCAATAATAACAAAGCCATTTTCCTTACAATTAAAAACGAAAACCCGAACCTAGGTGTACTTACATACACAGGAAAGATTACAATAATAATTGCGAAATTCTTCAAGAAACTGGGATACCAAATAGCATTTAAAACAAACAATTCTCTCCACAAACATATTAACAATAGCAAGGATAAATTGAAGAATAATAAAAAATCGGGGGTTTATCTGTTATCCTGCGGAGACTGTAACAAAGTTTATAGATCAAACAAGAAGACCCGTTACACAACGTATAAAAGAACATTATAGCAGCTACAAGAATTGGAAAGAAAACTCAACTATGCTAAACACCTTATTGAAATACAAGACAACTTTAACCCTGAATTCAAAATCCTACGCATACAAGACAAGAGCAAGAAATTGAATCTTCTAGAGTATTTAGAAATTAACAAAAGGAATAAATATAACATTTTATTGAACGACCAATTGGATATCAGCAAATCGCCACTCTTCAACTTATTTGTAAATAAACACACTCCCTTCATAAACGAAACCATTAGATTTGTATAAATAGCCTGACACCCAAGAGTTTATTATCAGAGTACCTAATGAAGAGACTGTATGTCGAAACGCGTCGCAATCTGTGACAAATGCTTTCAAATCGAAAGAAACAAGTAGAGTTTTGTATAACCACTAACAATGAAAACTTTGTATGTTTTGAGCGACGCGTTTCGGTATACAGTACCTTCATCTGGAAAATGATTATGGACCAAACAATTAGGTGCGACCTTTATATATGCAGTGTTGGAAATGTTGGGGCTGTAAATGTGTTATGGTGATTGAAACACCAGTATAACCAGTATAAGGTGGTTTACATCCAGTTGATCATTAAGTAATACATTTAATTTTGTCCTCTTATTTATGCTTCTGGTAAATTTAGTTTTAATCCAGTGATTCCTAAAGTGGTCGATATCGACCCCTAGGGGTCGATTTGGTCCACGACAACGAGGCATGAAATTGGGGGTCTAGGAGATGTGAAGGTACCAATCCCATACTCGTAGACTGTACTGGTGGACAAGCACAGGGAATACCCTGGGTCCCGTCACTCGAAGAGGGGTCTATGAAAACCAGCAATATCGGTAAGGGGCAAAAAAGTTTGGGAAACTCTCTTTTAATCCCTTGTGAAAAGCAAACGAATTTGCCGAAGTCGAGTTTAAAAGGCTTTGTAGTTGCCCTTGCAACGCGTTTCGACAACACAG
>JAOEHK010010899.1:0-11953 GCA_025447835.1 Labidoglobus nevermanni
GTATTTTAGGGCGAGATTCCATATATACACACAGACAGACAGACGGACAGACATACATTCATTTTTATATATATAGATATAGATTTGGAAGATGAAAATCGGAGAAGAGCACGAAATGGGCAATGATTTCGCATTCGCGATACAATTTCTTGTATCGTCTTTCTATCGGCACCATATTGGCGAACTTTTTACTAATATGCTTTAATGCACTTTTCAATTTTCTCAATTTCAATTCTCGCCCAGCGGTGCACATGTCCTTTTTATGGCAAGCAGATAGCAGCTGGTTTCATGCCATTTTCACATCATTTTCCGCCGGGCATATCCTTTTGCGCTTCACGAATCACAGATTTCTTTCTGGATGCAAGGCTTTATTAAATCTACAATATTTGGATTTTCGAACGCTTTGAATGATATAGAAAATGTGCGATCGTATCTACTCAACATAGACTAAATGAAACTTCACGCAATTCCTTCGAAGTTAACAAGCGTCTTGTATGCCTACAGCTAGATTATTTCTGTGTAATTAATTTTCTGCATACATTCTGGAATCGGCTACTAAACAGAGAATTTTTAATGTGGCTAACGCTCATTGGCGAAATACATTACTCCGTGTTAATTATTCTCTATGACTATAATAGAATTCCGAATGCTTCTGGAGCAATCTGAAACAAGAGAGGACCGCATTAGATGAAAGATTTACATGAAAACATACATGTTGTTACATTCCTCATTAAATGGCATATGGAAAGCCACAAATATTCTGAATGACCAAGTATTGATTAATACATAACAATGCTTTATGCAAGTAATAATTTATGAAAACATTCGTAGAGCGAAAATCCATCCTGGAACGTAGCTGGCTACGTACTTTCGAAAGTTTTAGTTGAACATTTATGTCTGTTCATTGTGCAGCTGCAAAAGGCCATCTTCTACCTCGAATTGAATCTATGAATGATCCGAATTACTTTTTCTTTTCTTGAGGTCTCATTACTTCGATACAATTCTAAGTATTCAAAGCAATCTAGCGATGTGAAAACCCATTTACAGAATGGATAGGTTGGCTGTGTTAGAGACCTTCATTGTAGAAGTGAATGAATAATTGGACCATACATGGGAACAGGAATAGGTCAATGGTGAAAATCATCACTAGGAGGCCTACCATATGACTATAACGTCGATGGAACTACATGGAATGTACAGAATGGGAAAGCCAGCGTCGGTCGCAAGAAGCATTGCGAAAGGGGCGGCGTCGCGACGCGGCTGCGTCATTTCTGTGGAGAGTCCGAGAGGCAGACGTCAGTTGAATTCGTGCCACGGAAGTGCAGGTCCGCAAACGCTCCGAATTCGCAAATAAAGCGAGTGTGTGTGTGATAAAGACGGAAAGTGGGAAGGAGCGTTCGATGGGTTTGCAACCAAGAGGTAGATCTTTAAGAACACACTGAAGGGGCAAGAGCTTCCTCCGCCCCCGCACGTAAATAACTCATTTCAAGTGCGATCGAACTTTCATAAATGTTCTGCTTGTGGTTGCTCGTGCGCCCGACATGTTTCTTCACTTTGCCTAACCAGACTGGGCTGCTAGGATTCGAGACTTAGGATTCGTACTTAAAGGGACACCGCTTGTCGAACCAATAACGAATAGTGTGGAAATTTGGCTGTGGCTAATCCGGGAAGCAGGAAGGACATACACGGAAGTGCATCGGAAGAACAAGGACGCACAGCGCGCACGAAGCGCCTGGTAATGGGCGCCAGCAGTGGGCCATGATCACCGCCCCCCTGCGAAAGAACGATTATCTGTGGTCGTATTCGATTTCCGCGTAATGTTCATTATTATCAAACAATTAAATAGTTAAGTTCGGCGTGCGAATTACCTGACAACGGAGGACACCTGGAAGGCTGGACCCTATCAGGGATTACTGACCATCCGAATTGTACGTTATTCAAGTGGATAGGGAGCTCAGGTATGCGAACTTTTCAATGTGGTACGCCAGTGCTGTCTACTGGAAGTTTGCTTAATCCCCTCTCTTCTTTCACTCCCAATCATGTGGGCGGTTTAGCCATATTCACTAGGGTCTCATCGCCCTTGTGACCATAGGCACTATAGTTTCACAACAAGCTACCAATAATGATGATGATTTATTTCCGGCATTGCCTGCCAAATGTCGCCTGCATACCTGGTATCACCATGGTTTATTTGCTCAACAAGTTTCTAGTCTACCCTAATCTACCCTAATCGTATGTACAGACTTAGGTTGTTCTTCTACACATCAACATAGGAATGAACATTCTAAAGCACCAAAAACGGCCAAAAGTTCTAATAAGAAATCAGATCATCTGGAACTAAGTACAAATGTAACAGCTGGCAAGATTCGTTGATAGCACAATGAAAGGACTAAACGGCACAGAGGAATACAAGAAGACAATCTCGACTTTGCGAATTGAATAAGTTTGAAATTCCAATTGAAATTAAATACAAATCTCTCTGAAATGTGAGACTTTGTAAGTAATTGTAATGTTACATCTGGCGACATTCCCTGACAGCATTTCAAAAAGACCAGTGTCAGAACCTTCACAACGTTACGTAAAAAATGCGAAAATCCAATTTGTTACTCTATTTAATTGCACAATAAAATTACTCAAAAATGGCTTCGAAGTGGCATTACAAACGAACATTCGCATTGCAATTTTAGACAGAATTCGAAGAGCACAAATTGCTACAAATAGCATTAGAAGCCAGCATACGTGGATGGGCCAAAAGACGTCGAAATCAGAGCTGTTCATAAAATATTACACAATTGTCATAATTTATGGATTCAAAATGCCCTTAAGAGATCGAATTTAAACGCGATGTGCAAAGTGTAGGAGTTGTACAAAAACGATTGTTCAAAGCAGCAATTTCAGCAGTACTGAATAATGTAGCCAAAGTTGAACGTGGAAGCCAAGTACGGGCACATTTATCGAACGCAGTCTAAGCAAATGGGTTAGTAACGCGCTTATATTACCACGAATATTCAAATGTCGCCGAATAATGGTCTGAGCCAATAATATCGTCTTTCATCAAGGTTACTTTGCTACGAGCTTAGTTTACCTTCACGTTCCATCCTTGTTGGCAGCGGTATTGAAAAGCCATTATCGATTCGCGTTTTGTTTTCTTATTCCCGGCATGTGTGCAACTTCATGTTCTTCATCGGAGCAAACGGCTTTCGATTCGTAGTACACACTTGAACAAACTACCAAGACATGCCAAAGGCGGCAACAGGCAGTAGAGGCGAAATGAGCACTTAGGAGGAAGGTGCGGTAACTTCGTAACTTTAGCAGCACGGTGCGATTTCACTCTACCGAAATATATGACGACGAAACGGAAATGTACCGAAGCGTAATAAGTTGCAATCGAAAACCTAGAGTCACAAGGCAATTAATTTCTATTGCCCATATTGTTCCGTAAGGAAATCACCTGGTGGTGAAGGAAATAAGGAACAAGAACTCTTGCTTCCTGGCAATTATAACTACAATCGTATAATGAAAGGTGTGGCGTACATCCACTAAGTTTCCTTCAGAGAGTAGGAGATCTAATAAAAGGGGTGATGATGGGTGGACAATTGCAATCATGCAAATAAGGTGCAATTCTCTTCAGGGAGATTTGTGGTGTTTTGCCAAACATCAACACTTGACACGTTCGCATCAGATCTCGTAGTCACGCCTCTTGAGATTATGGGGGTGACCTATTGCAATACCCAGGAAACCTACAAGCTCGCAAACTTTAGCTCAAACGTATTCCTCAATTGATTGAATAATTCAGTGCAGCAAAGCTGATCCCTAGTAGTATTCAAATCCTATTCAAATGTTGTATAGTAGTTCTAGCTGGAAACTATATTAGGACATTCTTTAATTATTTTTGGGATAGGCCGGTTGTAAAAGTAAGGCTCTAGGTTGGTTATCAGGTTTTTAGGTTGCAGTATTCATGTTGTACTCGTTAACAGAGACGAACCATAGCCTGTTTTTAAATTTTCTATCATAAATATTAATCAGCTTATCCTGCAACCCGCTACATTTGTTTAATTGGAAATTATATGTTGGAATGTCACATTTATCTGCTTTAATTAATGTGCGAGAAGGCCATTATTGCATATAGTGTTTTTATGTACAATGGAATATCATAAATTTCTTTTTACGTTGTTATACATCATTGTATTTTATCTATTTGAACTGTAATTATAAATTCACTTATGTGGGAGAACAAAATATCCTCAATAAAAGTTGAAATTAAATTAGAAACTGAAACACCCGGTATATGGAATCTCGCGACACTCAGTAGAGTGGGCGCGAAAAGGGGTTCTTTAGGTTAGCTTGGTGTAAGATAAGTTGAACCACGCTGTAAGCTACGTGCACCTTTGTATGGAAACACTTCCGAGCTATTCCCACGATTGAAATTACATCACTTGATAATCATTTGACAAAACTTGAATTATTTGTTTAATGTTATGGAAGAAGGGCTTACAATAGAGGTTTTCGGATTAGCGTGTATCCTTCCGTAGGTTAGGAAAACTGGGCCTGAACATTGACCTATTTTATACCATAATTGAGAATTCATTTATCATTGCGAGTAAAATATTGACCTCCAATAGGTCCTTGAGTTTCTATAGTAGGTCACCAGTCCGTCCTTCTTGTAGGGGTATAATAAATCATCATAAAATGCGCTACAATATGTATTTCATATATGTATGTATTAATCGGATTCCAATATATCTTGTTTTTACTAAAAACATGAGTAGGAGTAGATATATGAGCCAAGGGAATAGTCATCGACGTGGTCCACATATGCGCGTTCTGAGTAAGAATATTTCGTGGCAATGAAAGCTAAAACTTGCGACACCCTGCAAGTTGTCACTGGGCAAGCTTCTCTTTATATATATTTCATATATTAATACGATGCTCTGCGTAGATCCTTGCAATTCCCTGCAGTCCTACTTCGTCCGTTCATCCGCATTGTGTGCGCGCATGGTCGTTGCCATATCCTGAACGATTTGCTGCTTCTTGCTCCTATTGCATGTACTTTCATATATATTAATGACATTTCGAGGTGGGAATAGCCGGTCACCGTTAACGTTGCGGAGAGGTCTAATGAAATTCCGATTGCCTTGCTGGATATTTCCCAATTTGAATTACAGATTTACGATGCTGTTGTCGACAGCAGTCGCCCAGGAAGTGGACGACATACAACTGATTGCCCTTATCAGCAGAGGCGTGTACTTATTGCGAACGTTAAACAGATGCACCGTGGGGCGAGTACGAGGTGGCTGCGGTTAAACCCTGAGGTGAAGAGTTCAACTTTGAGTTTAGTTGAATCGCTTGCCACCTTATCGTAGGCAACAGAGGTGGCCGTGTTATAAATCCTGCATATTGATTTCCTTCCTCTGCGCTTTTAATACCAAACGTCTAAACAATTGGGTTCGTTTTACTTGATTTTCTTTAAGCTAAGGACAGTCCCGGTTTTAGGAGGTCTGTTCTGCTTATTGAAATGTCCCGATTTGGTCCCGATATTCTAGTACTATCCCGCCAAGGCTGGCTCCAGGCGCTATTTTTATAATTCGTACCTAAAGGAGCAAAACATCGCATAACAAAGCGGGAAAGCCCGGAGAATTCCCGTCATCAAGTAACGAGACTTCGGGAATTTCCCGTATTTGTCTGCTGCACCTTTGCCTCCAAGACAATGTGGCCACTTTAGCTTAATTGCTAATCCCACGTGCTTACTGCTTCTAATATTTGATTGTCAGCTACACTGAAACGTAAAAATCACCCCCAATTAACTACAATTGTCGTTTGCGTGTTTGATTATATTGTGGTACACTTATATTACGCTTAGTTCGCGGATGACTTAGCGGTTTATCCTTAACCGTTCTATCCGGCTAAATTTGCAAATACCTATGAATAATTCAACTGAATGACTAAGTATGGACATGTTAAGTGATGCAACATTGCTTTTCCTGAGCTCCTAGCTGCCCATCCTTTCCGTTGTTCGTCCTTTCTCTATTCTACTACATCCCTTTCATACGCCCCATTGTCGTGTTTGCGAAAGTCTGTAAATAATACAACTGGAGACCACCTATCCCTCGATAATTCATTGCAGGCAGATGAGGCAAAGTTAGACGTTGACGTAGATGCCCGCTAAAACTATTGATAGAAGGTATTGAAAGAAAAGCAAATTGCTTTTATGCCTGTTATTTCAAAGTTATTGCTAGTGATTGAAATTTGTGTTCCTATACTTCTATAGGTTCTAATGCACTTAACCTAAACTATCAGGTAGGATACGCGAGAAGAAGACTGAAGGACGAAGTAAATCAGATTTTCTTTTATTGCGTCCTTATCTTTATGCATTGTTTGGCCCTATGCCTTTCAGTTCAATCTGAGGCAATTACAGAAATAGCAACAATGGAAGGAACGTAATAGAAAACGTGGCAATCATTCGATTGCCCCACGTATCTTTATGGAATCTTGCAGAACTCTGGGAAACGACATTGAGACGTGTCCCAGCTGCTCTTGGTACATATATCTTGAGTGGAGGACGAAATTTTATATGCAGTGTTGCTCCTATTGCTCTTGGTCTATGTAATGCGAAACGAAAGAGCTGTAGCTAGTGCTTTAGTTAGAAAAGAGACTTGCGATCAAGGTCCCAATTCCTCAGTATCCCGTTAGGTTCTACGGCGCCCCAATATCAAGCGCAAAATTTGTATGAATAATGAAACAACCTGTCCGTGCCTCTCTCGCCGGTGCGACGCGTTCCTCTAGGATTTGAGATGGATAGGGTCTGAGATGAATCTGCACGACGAGTCATAAATCATGAGTGCAGGTCGCCGAAGGCTGCGGACTACGATATATAGTGTCCTGCAGGTGCGACGCGTTTTGTTTTCTACGTTCCTGTTGTAATTATTTATTATCCGAAATATGATACAAACATTTGAAAACGCCGGCATTTCTATGATTTCCCTTGGGGTTTAACTCTTACTTCTAGACGGTAATGGCCAGTACTACACTTCGATTGAAACCTTGCATAATTCTAAACAACTACCATTCATTCATGTATTCGAGAAGTATCTGGGATTACCGAGGAAACTGATTGAACGGGGCTTGGAGGTGATTCCTGAGCTGCGTAAGAAGGATGAAATCGGGCCGATAGGTAATCCCGACTAGGAAACATTACAAACATCAAAAATTTCACGTCTGTTGATCGATCGCACAACCACTTCACTCGCCCGACAGCTAGCACCCGTGTCAGCTAGTAGGAAAGGCAATGTTTGGTAATGAACTAAAGTTATAGTTCCACTATTGACGCGAAGGGTAGAATTGCCAACTAAAATATGCAATAAGTGGCCTGCACAAGATGCAGGGCAACTTTGAGCAATTGTTTCGCTTCTGTGAGATTGAGAGTTTTCGTCAAAGTACGCCTTGATAGAAGTGATTTTATTTTATTAACGTGGTTTAAGACATTCGCCCGGGAAGTGTGCCAGACTTGTTGCTATATGGTATTAGGACTCAAATTGATAGTTGTTACTTAATTGCGAAAGAAACTAGAACATTGTTGTGTATTAGTACAATACATATTTGTTAAGTAGACTGTATGCTAGTTTGGCATTGAAGGTCAAATAAATGTGCAATCAATAATCCTAAAAAATCGATTTCTAAAAGGATCAATATTCTCATTAACATGATTTTCTTTTTGCAGTGCAATTGCAATTAAACTCTCGTTACGATAATTATGTGCTAAACTTATAACATTTGTCAGGATAGAATTTAGGAACGAAGGCAAATGAGGGCGATGAATTAAATTGTGTCAAGTTGCAGCTTAAGCGAAGATGACGAGCCAAACAGGCGCCAATCGTGACTAATGAAATATTACGATATTAAAGTAACGAGTTCACTTGCAAATTACGAAGGGAAACTTGACGAATTTGCCAGCGTGACGGCCTAATCATGAACACAATGTAATTTCTACTTTATGGCAATACAGGAGTTCAAAATGGGAAAAGTTTCATTTGTTTGTTATTCGCCCTACATGCGAATATATCACTAATGGAAAGCGAAGGGAAAATACGCACAGTTTATGGGAACCTTTTGCTCTGCCACTAGGTGCACCAGAAAGCAAAAGATTGGGCAACGTCCCGACGTCTCCAAGCGGAAATAGAGAAAGGTTGACGGGAAACTTAATATTACCAATAAGTAAGCAAACACTTTCAGCAAAAACGCCCCTCCCCCCATGTTTGCATTTCTGAACTGAACATATTTACGAGCTTCGCGCTTTTCGTTTAATTCCGTTAGCGGGAAATTGTTCCGAAATTGTTTTATGATCTTTTCCCAATCCGATACGCGCTGGTATTGAACTGAGATTAAAACAGTAATTTGTGGGAAAGGCTTTTGGAGTCTGCATTGTTAATGCATCAGATACAACAGATTATCAAACAGGGATATGATGGTATACGAGCGAGTCAACAAACACGTTACATAAGTAAAAACAATGCATTTTTTAAAGTCGACCATTACGTATAATGGCCACCTTAGAATAGCGCAAGTAACGAGTCCGATCGAAGTAGAGCAGCTGGAACATTCTGTAAGAAGTTTTGCATACGAAGTGCTATCTTTGGTTTCTGCCTCTGCACTTACCTGAACAATGCTACGTGTCATACTTTATTTTTCTAGCCATTGTAATCCAGTATTATTTATAAGATACTCATGGCTGCGTTAGACCGAGTTCCTTATGTGTTTATTTATTTTCCGCCCTCAAATGCAAAAGATGCGCCTTCATTGCAGGCTTATGCAGTGTTAAATGAAACGCAAGGAAATGAATTTGCGCTGCGTTCGCTAGTGACAATGGCCAGTAAAGAGATAGTTGGAAAATTGTCAAGATTCCACGTTGCAGGCACCGCATCTGTATGCAGTTGAAGACTACACAGGACGAGGCCGCGATGCCGGAGAATGTCCCATCAAATGAGAATCGCCGCAAGTCGTGCTTGCCGCATGCTCGATAACACGCTGCATAGGCAACTGAACCGAATTATTTCAACAATGTTTAGATGTTGTTTAGTGGGGATAGTGAGTGAAGAACCCAATAAAACATTTCCAAAATATCAAAGAAAGAGAACAAGCACAGGGAAAGGCAAATAATCGTCCTGGTTCTTCAACGTAGGAGGTCCCACAAGGCTAGTGACTTGGGTTCAATCCCTGGCAGAGCGTTACCGTTGACTACCAGTCAACGATAACGTGGCCAGTAGAGGGAGGACAGTGCGACATCTGTAATGGCAGATGTGGTTGCAGTACGCTACTCTACTACTCCCCACCCCCACGCCCTCCAACAAAACAACCAACCAACCTATATCATAATGTTTAAACCAATGATCGACATCGACCCTTAGGGATCGATTTTGACTTGCAGGGGTCTACGAGATGTTAATAGGGACCTACATAAGAGCAAAGCTAATGTGAGTTCACTGTTGGTGAACAAGCACGGGGAATACCCTGGGTCCTGTCACGAAAGATGGGTGTTTCCCATGCTTGTCAGCTGCATCCTGACTTAACGCATTGAATACATTTCCAAAATTTGACATTAAGGGGTCTATGAAAACCAACAATATCGGTAAAGGGTATATGGGACAAAAAGTTTGGGAAGCACTGGTTTAACCATTGAGTTTATAGTTCTGCTTCTCCCATATGCATTTCCGAAATTACGAAGCAGTTGAGAATTGCAAATGCGTACTAATTTCGAACTATCCTTGTTGCCGACGCCCCTGGATCTGGTGCACGTGATCACCTGCGAGCACAGGAGCATCAATATTCAATCCACTTAGCAGTAGAGCAAACTGTTCCGGCTAACTTTAAATGAATCACAATTGGAGGCAAAAATTGCAACTATTCAATTACTAGACGCCAGTTTCCACCAATTCCCATAATTCACATTGCATTTGCATGATCCATTATAAGCGGGCATTTTTCTTATAGGGCCTTGCTCTAAATCAGATTCCAGTGCAGCATTTAGTGGAGTCTTCTCCACCTGTGAAGTAATTGGAACAGTTTCATTCAATATAAAGTGCAGCGAAGACATGAAGATGTTGCAAGGAGTTCAAATCGTCAGTACTTAGCAGGGATCACTAATGATCGACGGTTTGAGTCCAGTGATTTGCGATGAACTCGAAAGGAAGACTAAAAGCGAGCACACACCTTGGCTTTTTGCTGATCGCTACTGTAATGAATATCCTTTCATTATCCATTGTCATGCATGGTCAGATGCCAAGAGATCAATTCATGAATGCTTGCCAATTATTCCATCATAGGGCAACTAATCTGTAGCCGTCAGACGATGATGTAATTAGACAGGACGTGCAACAGTGACAAAACTTTGACGAAAGTCATATTTGCAACAAGAAGCGAAGAGTCCAATGTGCTAACTTGATGGTAAGTACGCCAATTTGCAAATTGAATTCGCAAACATGTTTCAACTTTTGCTTGCGAAACTCTCGATACATAACACGGTGTACAATGATCGCGTTAACGAACAAAAACAGAGGTAAGGTGTTCTTTTCCAGGGTTTACTTGGGACTTTTAGAATGTTGTTTAGCATTGGAGCCATCTTTATGGACACAGGAGGATATATGTGCGAATATATTGGACTGAATTTCACATTCATTTTCTCACCTTTCAGCTACTTCAGCTTTGTGTACTCGTGTAACGTCAGATGAAAGTAGTTTGTACAGCAATTTTCCACGAATCTTTGTTTGCAGAGATTTGCCTGCCGTTTCCCATCGCTATGAAATATTAGACGGGCGCCGGAGATGGGAAACGAAATAAAAAGTCGCCACGGCGCATGCGAGGAAATTGGCGCCCTTGTGAAGACAAAGCAACAAGGAATTTGCGAACGCATTATTTATGTATCGGAAAGTACAAGTGGAATTTCCCTATTTGATTTTGAACGATCACAGTGTCTGCTGATGGATTCGGATCTCTGTTGGCCATGAAAACACGTAACCGAATATTTGTTCTCATTTTCGCGTCACTTCAACACCAAAACACTCAGAAGCTTGTTTGTCCTGCTACATTGTTGACAAAATCAATCGAAACCACGAATGGCTTGAGAAGAGACAGTTTTTTTATTCAAAAACAAGCTTATTCTGAGTTTCTGCAGGCGTAATTTAGGAGCTTGATTTAACTGGGTCTGTTACTATTTTCCGTTAGATGCTGCAAATGCTTCAATAGCTAATTTATCCATCTGCTTCGGTCCTTCATTTGTTTCTTATTTCTCCCATTGAGACACTTACTTTGGAAGGGAATATAGGATTGGATTATTGGGATGGGATGGGGGAATCATAGGGGGGCGTAGTGCAACCAGATCCGTCATTTCAGTTGTCATATTGTCCTCTACTGGTCGCTCGATATCCAACGGTAACACTGCGAACCCATGTCACTAGGTTCGTGGGCCATCTGCGTTACCGCTGGGCTACCGAGCGGTATGGTCCATATTTATCGGGCATTACAGCTATTATAGGTTATTATACGTATTTGCGGTGTTATTTTATTTGAAGTAGTATCATCCTCAATCCCCATCTGTAGACATTATTCAGAGATATTCCTAGCCATGGTTATAAACAATACTAAACTAATAGAATGGAGGTATGTTCCCTTATCTTTAAGACGGAAAGAAGACCACCGGAACTAGAAGGAACAAAGTTTTTCTTTATTCTTATGCACGTTAGAGCTATCGGAAAGCTGGTAGTTCCAAACTTTTCACATCAATATTTTCTTAGGTTGTCTGGATTGCTCTTTCGGTGACTCTTTTTTGGCAATTACTGTCATTAATAATTATAACGTATATTGGCCTTCCTGCCTAAAGATTATCCTTTAATATTAGTGTAATATACATCGAAAAATTGACTCGGCACCGGGAGTCGAACCCGGACAACCCTGTCTTTCGCGG
>JAOEHK010010910.1:0-11952 GCA_025447835.1 Labidoglobus nevermanni
AGCAATCCAAGTCAATTTTTCGCTTCCATATATTCTTGGGCAGACATTACCATTTTCAATTTGTTCTATTCATCTTAAATAAACTTACTTTGTTATCATCGATTCTATTAACAATCTTGGTCATATCAATAGGTTTCTTGATAATTTCGTAATAATCCGGATATTCCTTTCGGGCTGGGAGTTTCATGAACGGAGCGCTGAGAAGGCGACCATCGCTAATCAACGAAACGTAATTCGCTATACTGGGAAGTTACAGACCATTCTCAATCCTTACCTATCAGTGTATTTCATAACTACGTTCATGAGTTTCTTCATTTGTCGCTTCATTTTGACGTCAATGCCTGAATTCTGACCTCGACGACGCTTGGTGCTCGTCCCTGGCTCCGAATCGGAATCGTCGCCGCGCCGCCGTCGCTTCCTTCCCTTCTTCTTGCGCGACTTCTCTTCCTCCTCTTCCTCTTCCTCGTAGTCGCCGCCTTCATCGATGGCCTTCAGCCACTCTTTCTCAGTCAAGCTATCCGTGTAGTCAACTTCTTTTCGCTGCCTCGTACCACGCCCCAGAACGCTCTCTTCGGCATCTTCGTAATCCCACCGGCCGACCTCATCATCGTCCTTCACCAGCCAGTCGGGCAACTCCCTCTCTTCCATCAATCGTGGCTTCCGGCCAGGCCCCTTGGCGGCATCATCTCGCCGCCGTTCCATGTCCATCTTCTGGAACGTCTCAAACTCAGCTTCGGAGCGCGCTACCATTTGATTGACCGTCTCGTCATCGGGCACCTCGTTCTCCTCCTCTTCCTCATCCCCATCCTGATGAAGGATGCTTTGTAGAAACTGCTGGCGCTCGGAGCCTGTTGACTTCTGATCGAACATACCGGCTTGAATGACCTTTTCGTCCATGTTTAATTTGTATCGTGCTGCAGCTAAAATGCGCTCTTCCACCGAGTTGACGGTCATCAGACGCAAGACACGCACCTCGTTTTGTTGGCCGATGCGATGGGCACGATCTTGCGCTTGGAGATCCTGATGTGGATTCCAATCGCTGTCGAAGATAACAACCGTATCAGCGGACTGCAGATTTAAGCCCAAGCCTCCAGCGCGCGTGGACAGTAAGAAAAGAAAGTATTCGCTGTTCTTGCTATTGAACTTGCGCAACAACTCTCCGCGGTCTTCCGCTTTCGTTGTGCCGTCCAGTCGCAAGTACGAGAATCCTCGCCAATTGAAGTAATCCTCCATGATGGTCATCAGCTGCGTCATTTGGCAGAACAGCAAGACCCTATGGTTGGTCGCCTTCAGCTTGGGCAGTATTCGATCGAGCAGTTCGAATTTGCCAGATGCGCGATACACGTCCGGGCCAAGAATGACCCCCCCAGCCATCCCAACATGGTCGCAGTACTTCTCCTCAATGTTTTGGAACATAAACGGATGGTTACACAGCTTCCTCAACTGCACAATGGTGTTCATGAGAGCTTTGGCGCCACCCTTGCCCTTATTGCCCTTTTCAGATCCATCCGTAAGGAGAACTCCCTTGCTCTGCATGTGCTTGTAGAGTACTCGCTGTAAGCCAGACATATCGCACTTAATGATGTACTCGACCTTATCCGGCAGCTGCGACTCGACTTCTTTCTTCAAACGCCGTAACAAGAATGGTCGCAGCACCTTATGCAGGCGGCGAATAATGAGTATGGTTTCTTCTTCATTCAGCTCCACCTTTTCCCCGGTGGTTGCGAAGGGAGCGTTAAACCACTGCTCGAAAGTTGAGCAGGATTTGAAGATCGACGGCAAGAGGAAGTTGAGGAGCGCCCATAGTTCCGGTAACTTATTCTGGAGCGGTGTACCCGTCAGCAGCAAGCGATGCGGAGCGTTATAGTGCGTGTTCAGCACCTGGGTCAGCTTACAATGATGATTCTTCATGCGGTGGCCTTCGTCGATGATCATATACTTCCAGGGCAGTTTAGCCAGGACGCCCTTATCTTTGATTACGTACTCGTACGTGGTCAAGAGGACGTTGAACTTGGTGGACCGCATTTGAGACTGAATTGTACGCCGCAGTCCGGGAGAGCCTTTGTAGGACACCACGAGCACCGACGGCGACCACTTCTCGAACTCCAGCACCCAGTTGGAGAGTGTGGAGAGCGGCACAATGATCAGAAACGGGCCGTTCAGCTTCTTCTTCTCCATGAGGTACGTGATTAGGGCGATTGTTTGAATCGTTTTGCCCAGCCCCATCTCGTCCGCCAAGATACCATTTAGATTATTGTTGTAGAGGGACACCAGCCATTCCAAGCCTTTGACTTGGTACTCCTTGAGCATGCCATTGACCAGAATCGTGGCCTGCTCCGTGATGATCTCGTGCACGGTGTGCGCAATGCTATAGTATGTCTGCTCCTCGTTGGCGTTCTTGTGGTACTCGTCATCCTCCACCTTGGCTTTCTTGATCGCCGATTTTTCGCCACCGTCTCTCTTCGATTCATCGAGTCTCGAATCCAGCGGGTCGTCATCGTCGTCATCTTCGTCCTCACTATCGACGAGCTCCCATCCGGGATGCGCGTCCAACCAGCTCTGCAACTGGCTGAGCATGGGTGCTTCCTCTCCCTTGAGCACTTTGCCCGTGGCCGTCTCCATGACAGTCACCGGCTTGTCGGAGCCCTGCGATCCCTCGTCGTCCACTTCGAGGCCGTCCGCTCCAATGCGCTTCTTCTTCTTCTTCTTGCGCTTCTCCTCCTCCTGCTGCCGCTTGCGCTGCTCCACCTTGTGCTGCTTGACCATCTCAGTCAGATTGCAGATGTACTCGTCGGTTTGAGACAGCAGGAACGCCAGCCGCTTATCTTTCTTCTGATCAATGAGCTTACGGTATCCCTCCTCATCCTCGGCCATTAGACGTCGCATGCGCTCCTTCTCGATGCGTTCTTGCTCCTTCTTCTGCTCCCTCTCGGCGTTCGCGTGATAGTTCATGACGGCCTTATTCAAGCGCGCCAGTTTCGCCTGGTTGTTGCGATGGAAGTCTTTGAAGTCCTTGCCGTGCTGCAGCACGGAGCCCAGGAACTCTTGGTGCTTCTGTCTGCGCTTCCGCTCCGCTTCGAGCTTCTGCTGCTTCTCCAGCTTCTCGGTCGCACGTGCTTCGCGCAGCCCCTGGCGCTTCGTCCGCTTGTACGCCTTCACGTTCACCGGCGTTTCCAGTGTGGTGTCCTTCCGGGTGCACGCAATAATCTCGCCACGCAACTGTCGCTGAAAGTTCAAGCAGCGCAGAGCGCGCAACTCGATCTGCGCTTGAATTCGTAAATCCTCCGGCATGTTCGTGGGCAGGGCGTTCAGCTGTTGGATGCGGGCATGGATACGAGCGGCAACGCGATTCTCCCGCTCTTGCAGGATGACAATGGGGTCGATGCCCGCGGGTTTCGGCAACGTCGTAATACGGTTCTGCTTACCTTGCGCAGCCAGCGGTTGCTGCCCACTCGGTGCTTGTCCTGTCTGACCTGCCATAGGCTGCCCGGGCGCACCAGCAGCTGCTTGACCCTGCTGTGGCCCAGGCAGCCCACTTTGGGCCGCTGGCCCACCAGGTCGCACGCCAGTAGGGCCTGACGGTGGTGTCGGCTGCGGCGTCGGCGGCTTCTGACCAGCCTGCGAAATAAACGAATACAGAGGAACGGTTAACCCTTCCTGGGGACGCCTTCGCCCAATCACAAAAACCGAACGGCAGAACGGAAAACACAAGAGACCAACGAGTACGACGAGCCCCCAAAGCAAACGTGAAGTGAGCGCAATGAGGACGACGAAACCCGGAAACCAGAAGGTAATCAAATGGTAGGGACACATTGTGATCGTTTCCGCATCGGAGTCCGAAGGGACGACGTGTTACCTGGGCGGAGGGCGGCTGCGGTGAGGGTGTAGGTGGCGGTGGCTGCGCTAATGGCGGAATGGGGCCAGACGCACTGGTGGGCGGACCTGGCGGCCGCATGGGCTGCGTCTGGGGCGGTTGCGGCGCACAAGGGGCACTTTCAGGCGGCGGGGGCGCCTCGCCACTCTCGCTCGCTTGCTGCACGCCCTACAAAAGCATCCGTCACGTGGCTGTGTTCAATCACTCAGCAACGGCGGCGCGCCATCCATTGCCAATTACTGGGACATGCATTCCGCACCCATTTACATACTCCGCTATCGATACGGCAGGACCTGCTAATCAGGCGGCGTGGCGATAACGGCTACGAGTGCGTGTTTGTATTACGAAGCATGCGCCATAAAACGAATACCAATGGTAAATAACATCGCAATAAGCCGCATGCCAATGGTTAGACAGGGGACACGTAATGAACACCAGGCGTCGACCGGGGCTGCCTACCTGCGGCGGGGCGCCTGGGAAAGGACTCGAAGGTGGCGTGGGGCATTGCGGCGTGCCATCCGGGCGCTTGCCTTGCACGGCCATAGCCATGGGTTGCGTGAGCGGCTGGTTGCGCGCCAAAATGCGGTACGCCATTATCTGCGCGCTGCAACAGTCCACATTGCACGTGACCACCGCACGCGTCGTCAGGTGACCGCTTACCGCAACTGCTGCATCTGCAGCGTGTTGAACAACGAGCTGTTGCCGTTGGAGCGCGCCTTCAGCGCCAGTAGCTGCGAGTAGCGAGGATCTTCCTGCATACCTTTCTCCTCCATGGAGTCGATGGCGCGCTGCAGGGCGTTCAGATTCTCTTGGCCCTGGGGCGGTGCGCCGGGCCCAGGTGGAGCTCCAGGCAGCACCTGGCCTTGAGGTCCTGGAGATGACGAAGGATTCTGAAGCAAAAATTCCCGCTTGTCTCAACGTGTGCGTCATGTGACTTGAATTACCATAATTGCCCATAGATGACTTAAGGTCGTCTTGGAACCGCTATGAAATCAAACTAGTTTCGTGACCGACCACTGCATATGCTCTCGGAATCTAATTGGTAGCTGATTGCTAATGGGCCACTTGGAGTTGTAAATTGTCACTCTGCGCCTGTATGAATTAAGACAGTTGAGAAACGAGTTTGGATAATCATTAGCATTATTTGCTCAGCGACTCATCGTCGTTTAATATCTAGTCCGGACAATTAATTCACTTGTATTTTCCACTCGTTTGTATAATTTCGCATTCAACCGCAAAATCCCAGGTAATACAATGCGGTTGCAAATTACGGATAATGCGTAATAGGTATTGGAAAGTGTCAATTCGCTTCTGATTAGATAGTGTCATTCGGGTCTCTAGTCATCAATGAAATGCCCATCCAAGGTCAGTAGAGGTTTATTCACCTGCAATTGCAAGGTGACAACCACCATATTGTTACTGATGTAAGTGCAACGAATCTAATTGCTTAGCGACATCAGTACCGGCTCTAGGGTTTTAGCGCCCCGATGCAGAATCATAATTGACCAGAATTAAAATTTGGTTGCCTTCCTAAGTCAGGATGCAACGGACAAGCATGGGGAATATCAGAGGTCCCATCGCCCGAAAATGAGTATTCCCCATGTTTTCCCACTGCTTCCACCTCAAGCCGGCCCTGAGTGACCATATCATAGAAAAATGCGTAATATAAATATTGCGATGTCATAAATTTGCCTGGTCCTGAGTCTGGGCAAACAAATGCATTTGATCTTCATAATGGCGGCCGCGGCGTCATCGGCCATCTTGTCTTCGGCGTGGTTTAACCGAATTTGCGTATTTGCATATCGCCAAGGCTGCGAATTCGATGCGGCGAAGCAGTTGCGCTGCTGGATTGTTTAATATAAAAAATGGTTTCACCTTAATCGCGTTCGCGCTCACGGTACTCATGCCTCCACGAATCGTCACCACCAGAGCACATAAAACAGCCGGGATTCGGCGGAAATGGTGCAGTTGTGCGACGGCTCCCTTCACATCACCAGGCTGCCCGCAGGCACTCGATTTTGAGACAACTTTCGAAGAGATTCCTCCCGAGAATTTGTCAAAGTTGTGCAAAATCACGAATCCGCCTTGCTTGGACTACCACCAACCACCCGAAAATGAGTTGCGAAAACGAGATCCAGCACTATTTCGAATATGTTTTGGAACTGGTGCGCAAAGCCGGCCAAGTAAGTGCAAACATCAACCTGCCTTGGAGGAATACTTGCACATAAACAACTTGCCAAGTTTTCCATTACGAATTTTGTTGTCTAAAGGTGCTTCTGGAGGCACAAGACATTGACGTGGAATTGAAGAACAATAAACACTATGATCAGGTCACACAATTTGACATCAAGATCGAGGAAATTCTTATAAAGGAAATCCAAAGAAAGTTTCCCGATCACAAGTAAGTGGAAATATTTCTCCGAATTTTGCAAGAAATTGCTGCATTGTAATGACGAAGTTTCTTCCATTTTTCGCTCCCTCTTTTCCAATTGTCGTATCGATAAGTTTTTATTGACGAATATTTTCACGCAATGAGATATGAATCATATTCGAAATTGCATGGAAGAAACTTTAAAGACAATATTTGAGTTCCGATAAAAAACAATTAGGTATGAGCACTAATTTTTAAATGCTGTACAGAAAAAATAACTAAAAATCAAGCGCAAAATGCGATTCGAATGTAAGCGTCATCCTTGAATAATGGCAATCGAAGAAATCGATCTGTAATCCTTGATTCGGTAAAATGATATGTATGTATAAAAATGCGCAAATCGAAACCGGTGACTTCCGTTTCTAGGTCTTGACCATGCATCCCCACACTCGCGTTTACTTTATGTGTCAAGTCTTCGCGATGGACGTCGCTGAAGCAAAGAAAAACACAGCAATTACGCTAATCAAGCCGCGTGGAACCGATTTATGAAAATGTACTAAACTAATTATAGACGCTGCATTGCGCATTAGTATTTATTGAACGCGGTGTCGCTCAATGTCATGATTAATTCCATTTTAATTGCTTTCAAATTTCGTTTTCATTGCCTTTGTGAACCTTGGCGGCATTCTTGCAAAACGCAATGATTTTTTGTTTAGTAATGTGCTGGGCCAAAGGGAGTAGTTCCCCCAAGCACTGCGGCCAAGAGGCCCATTTTCAAAAACCCAGAGGGCTCTCTGAGATTTCCCTGAGGAAAGATAGGAGCTCTCTTGGCGGCACCAAGGAGATTTCAGAGGTTGTCAAGAATTTCCTCTTCCATAGCCTTTGCCATGTGTGCATCCTCCTGCTCCAGACCACATGCTCTACAGGTAGGCGAGTCCACCATCCCCAAATTATACAGCTGATAATCGAAGGGATAGTGTCCCGTCAGAAGTCCCGTTACTTCCTTCAGTTCTCTCTTTGTGAGAAGCATGAGCTCACGAGCAGTTTAGCCTGCCTGCAACCAGTCGTTCCCGACCAGTGGGCCCTTTTGCGGCTCTGCTCCCATTCCTTTATCAATTCCCTCCTATGTGAACGTGTCAGACCACAGGTGGGGAATGGTCCCTGGATGGGGGTAGTGGCTGCCGCTTTGGCAAGGCGATCCACCTCCACATTCCCCTTAATTCCATCGTGACCAGGTGTCCACATAAGGTATTTTGTCGGACTAGCTGGTTTAGTGCGAGCCTGCATTTCCAGGCTGTCATAGAGTCGATGCTGTACGCATTTAGCTTCGTAATTGCCAGCTTGCTATCAGAGCAAATGCAGATGCGCTTCTCTCTGTACCGCCTGTCGATACAGATGATATTGCCGTAGATTCATCGGCGAGGAGAGCTCAGCGGCCAGTGATAAGCGAGCTGTACTTACGGATGATCCTACCTGGATCATCGATCCCATTGACGGAACATCCAACTTTGTCCGCAAGATTCCCATCACGTGCATCTCCGTCGGCCTGGTTATCGACAAGATTCAGATCATTGGCATCATTTACAACCCCTATTTGAACGAGATGTTCACGGCTATTCGCGGCCAGGGTGCTTTCTTGAACCGTAAGCGCATTCACGTCAGCGAAGAAACTGGTAAGAAGACTCAAAAATTTACACTTTTCCGTCTCCCCTCCATGAAAGTCTCGAGTTCAATCACTGGCAGAACATTGTTCTTTCAATTACCACGATATGATACTCAACCTCAGGTAAAAACCCACATCAAACTACCGGGGCACAAACAAAGCTTAAGAACTATAGGAATTAATGAATTCTTCTTTAACATGTTGACTTCTCGGGTGACGGCAAAAATCCTGATCAAACCGCATCTACAGATTTAAGGGACGCTTATTTGAGTGCATTTCAAAGAAGATCGAATCAAAGTCAAAGATAGATAAAAGTATCCGCTACCCACTGCAATAATCGTAGGAACTTGCTGATGTGTAGCATTCGAACTAAGTCTCTAGAGAATCTATGATGTCCGAATGAAGAGCCCTATACTCCAAATGTTAACGATAACAAATCGGGTTAAATGTACAACGAAAAAGTGACTTGGACCGGGAGTCGAACCAGGCACTAGAGCTCGCCTATGGCCTGGCCCAGCGATTCTTACAAAATATCATGGCAGTCAACGTGTTAACAGACCAAATCAATGAAAACTGAGTTTCAAAAACTGTGCGGGGTACCAGAGAGGGGGTATACCTATAACCTCCAACCATGGGAAAACTGGGAAGCAACTATAGCAACATTTATTTCGACTTAATACCATAAACTTAGCCAAATGTGTCTTGCCGACAGAGATGAAACGCAGCATCTTCAACTATGAACTGTCGCTGGCAATCAGCAAAAAGAAGCGCGACCTCTACATGCGCCGTTTGCCCTTCCTGTTGGACAATATTTGCGGGTAAGTGCAAGATCATTACATTCACGAGATTCGATTGTTCCGTGGCACGCTTCAATAGAAACCTTGTTCTCAGCGCCTGCTCTCGCTTCAATTAACGCTCTTCGCTTGAATTAATCATTAATTCCTCATTACGCGTCCTCAAGGTGATCAGAATATGCGCACGATTATGAATGGATATCTGAAAAGTAATGTGTACCCGTTACAAGCGTACAACTCAATAATCATTCAAATTCATGTACACTGATACAGGGTGTTAGCGCAATCATATTACTGAATCTCGTTTCCACGTTTCTGCACGAGATAAATGGGTATTGCGCCAGTATATTTAGGCATAGAATTATTTCCATTCAGAATTTACATACAGCACACGTACAATAGATAATTCCCGTTTCGTGCATTTTCAACATGGTTTTTGCGTGGTTTCAATTGACTGCAATTTCTTGGGCTAAAAACGAATTGACTTACAGAAGAAAGTTACTATTTTTACAATTGCTGCTAGATATAAATAATTAGACGAAGTCAGTTAAAATTCTAACTTTAATCGTCCATATTGAATGTCGTTTCCATTTGATTTCTCGTTTTAAGAGGCATTATAAAACGTGCGAAGGAATTCGTGATTCGAAAGGAGCGAGTTAATTCCTTGTTCTCGACTATGCAACAAATTTAACGACTTTGTTTTAGAATAACTGAATAAGTATTAGAAATAATTGCAGTGATAACGCTTTGGAATGAAAAATATAGATAGTTTTAGCACCGCATATGCAAATTCAAGATGCTGCATTATTAAAAATGCATTCGTAAAGTTGCAGAACAAGCAGTTTTTTTAATATGCAGCACAATCGTGCGTTTTCATTTTCAGATTTAATTTGAGCCTGCAGATTCGTTACTCATTGTGCAAATCAGCATTCAGATGTGCTTAAACAGGATATTAATAAAGATTTCAATAAGCTGCATTCACAACAACAAAAAACAATGTGGTCTTCCCAATAGTTTTCTGAAAGAAACACATTTTTCAAGGTTTTTAAAGAAGCATTAAAAGAAGGTTTGTTGCATTATCAGAATTCCCAATTTCCTATGCTAAGCGTTAGCATTACGTTCGGAAATAGAGGTGGTTGTCCAAGATGCTGGACAGTGGGCCATGTGGTCCTGGACTTTCTTACCATTAAAGAGCTAAGTGAACAGGACAGAGAAAGCTAAAGCTGGGGTTCAATCCCCGGCAGAACATTGAAGTATCTTACGATAGGATCAACAACTTCACAAATGTTGCAAGTACTAATCAAAATGCTAACCAGCCAGTGGAAATAGGATAGGACGAAATCGGAAATGGCAGCCGTGGTTGCGTAATGCTCTTCCACGAAACCCTACACTGCTAGTATAAGTACAACGCTTAAGATTAATACAGTGAAAACCCGTTGTAGTGTATATCCCAAGAAAGAGTCCCTTAAAAAGGTCCCTTAAAAAAGTTCATCTTCTATTATACAAAATCTTAAGTATGTACGGTCGCCCGGGTTAGTCGTCTAAAATACTCAACGGATTGTAATCAAATGTTGCATAAATGTTCCGAGTACACCGGGGAAGGTTTTTAGGAAAACAGAATTTTGAAAAACCTATTGGTTGCCAAGATATGGCAAAAAAAGCATAATTCCCATTGTCGCGTTAAGCCGCCTGAGTGGCGTCACTACGGTCGCGGCGGGAGGGGTCCTCTCAGTTGGCTGACGCGCTCATCGCGTTCGGCTTGAACGGCCGTTCTCCATCTATTGCCGAACCAAACGAAAAATAGAAGTTAACTGTAATTGTAGTTCAAATTCAATGCCAAAATTACTTGAAATATACTATTTAAGAATTGCATTAAATGATTCCTTTACGATACGATGACGTAAATAAATTATGTTAATAAGTCCCAAAAATTTAAGTAACCCCGCGTTAAGCGGGGAATGCCTACAAAAAAAACGGGATTGATCCGCCAAAATCGGGACATTTCTACAAAAGAGGAAGTTCTCTAAATAGCGGGACTGTCCAGCCGAAATCGGGACATTTGTAAATACCGGGTCAATCGTCCTAAAAACGGGACTGTCCCACCAAAACCGGGACATTTATAAAAAGCCGGACAGTCTTCTAAAAAGCGCGATTACACTATCAGAATCGGGACATTTTTAAAAAGCAGGACAGTTCTCCAAAAAGCGGTGTTAATCTCACCAAAATCGGTACATGTGGTCACGTCAGGCAGAAAATACTATGCAGTTTTGGAAGGCAGGTGTTCAGTCCGAATCCACGCCATTACAAAATTTGCAAATATTAAAAATTACTTGAAATCGGGATGTTAATTTGAGACCACCCCGGGCAACGCCGAGGATATTTCCTCTAGTAAGATATAAACTCATTATAACGTATTTTTTCCATCGGTCCCTTTCAAACACGCTTTAACGGGCTTTCACTGTATATAATACCTTTAAAAATGTGTATAGTGGGCTTAGCCACCTTCAGATTTAAAAGGGGAACATCTTGGTGACCCTAGAAACCCGTATGCCTCCAAATGGGCTTGCAGACAATTGCACAGTAGAAAATACCTTTTCCTCAGTTCAGCACAGTAAATTCTCAAATTCACATTGCACAATGTAAGCCGTAGGTCTGGGGTGCGTACAAAACGTTGCAGAAATTGTACGTGGCACTTTCAGAATTCGCAGCCTGGGATGCGCGGCCCTCGGACTCTGCTACGTCGCCGAGGGCGTCATGGACGCGTACCAATGCGACGGGTTGTACCCGTGGGACGCCGCCGCTGGCACCTTGATTGTGACGGAGGCCGGCGGGTACGTCTGCGACTCGAGCAGTGAGCCTCTTGCTTCCAATGCCTCTGCGCCACCTACCTGTCTCTGACTTTTGCAGGAGAGCGTCTCGGCCAGAAGATGGACCTCATGAACCCGAACTTCCTGGCCACGGCATCCGAGGCTCTGGCGCAACAATTCGTCAAATGGGAGCGCATCGCCGACGCCACGGTCAATAAATAATTGCTGCTTTTGTCTACCAACTTACGTGCACTCTTACCTGTCCTTTTATTTATCCGTTAACCGTTGCATTTCATCATTTGTACATATTATAAATATTCATAATAAGAAAGTAATCTTCTATTATATAAAATCTTATGTACGGTTGCCCGGAATTGGCGTCTAAAATACTCAACGGATTGTAATGAAATGTTGTAATGAAATGTTCCGAGTACACCGGGGAA
>JAOEHK010010932.1:0-11941 GCA_025447835.1 Labidoglobus nevermanni
AAAAATAACTAAGCTCGGGATTCCCCGTGAGATCTGTACACAGCGCACGTGTTCAAACACAGTAGCATTTAGTAGAGATTTCTTTTTTGATTCGATTTAACATGAGAAGTAGAAGGAATTTATTCATAAATTTCAATCCTCCACTAAAATCTCTACAGGAAAAAAATTTATAAGGAGGTTGAGGACAAATGCACAAATACACGACAGTCACGCGCTGATGGCTGACACATGTGTGGGGCTGACCGCTCGGATAGACACCCGAAGGCATCGACCCACTAAGCCCCGGCCTTATGCTATGGCCGTCATCTTGGCTATATGCTATCCTAGCTGCTAAGCTTTAAGAGATGGAGACGGGGCCCGAGAAGAAGAGTTGAACAGTAGCTCGTTGGAGAAGTCTAACCTGATTAACTAACCTAACTAGAAGCGGGAGTGCCGACTAGTGCACTCCTGGCGTAGCTGTCGGATTCCCGAGGCGTATACCGGGAGATTGACCTACCATTGAAGCGCGGATGTTTTTAGCGAGTTTGTTGGGAGTCCCGGGAAGAAGGGCTATTTTGAACTCTCGGAAAATGGCACGGTTTCTAACGTACCAAGGTGTAATGACGATGTACCTCAAGATGCGGTGGTCCGCTCCTATGACGCTTTTAAGTCGCCAGGGCTTTGCGACCTCCAGATCGGAGGGTAAGGAAATATATTATAGTATGGGAACACAGATGCATAAATGGGCACTGGCGACAGAGCCAGGTATAAACAAGCTAAGTTGTTCCTGCTGCCATCCACACAAAGAGCTGAGGAGCTCTTGCTGGTTACGGCCCTTCTTACTGGAGATAATGCCTTCAATTACCACCTGTGTAATTTGGTATTACTGGACTCATATGGGCGCATATGGAAGAGGAGCAGAATGGCGTCCTCGGACATAACTGCAATGCCTCCAAGGGAACTATTGACTTTTCTTCAGGAAATTCATAAGAAGTCACTTGGATTTTAAGTTAGAGGGTCACAGTACAATAGGCCTTTTAGGCCCCGGAGCTCAGGGCGACTGACTACGGATGTTGTTTCTACATATCAACATTATTACACATTTCCATTGCTGTCATGCTTTTTATCATATGACTCATGACTCATGACTTGTTGAACAAGTCAAATGATCGAATATCCGGTGATGACCTGGAAATTCTGATTGCAGATTGAAGCCTCTTGAATAAATATCTCTACGAATACTTGATCGAACGTAACCTAACAATTTCCCATTTTCCCTTTATTGTTCATTTTTCCGATAATAATATACATGGATAGAAATATCTCCGCATACTTGCAATAACCTAGTTTCGCTAATTAGGAAAAGTATGTCAGGGATCCAGATTGAAATTCTTTCTCTGCTCGATTTGTCACAAACATGCTTTTTAATCAAAACCAATTGATTCATTACATCGCAGTTCTGACGAGAGAACAAAATTAATTGTATCAAAGATATAGGCGGATGCTAATGCATATCCTCTTTCAGATTAGACTTCCCATGGGTAGTAATGTGATAAAAATAGCGTCACGATCAATTATCTAAACGTTTTGTTAAGAATTTTGCTAAAATGGACGCAAGAATTGAAATTAGATGAAATTAAGCTAAGTATACGGAAATTAGGATCAAACTGGCGTGAATTCTAGACAATTCTAGAGATGAAAACAGTTTGAAATTCACTGGCTTAACGTAAATGCAAACTGAATTAATTCCATTATATCCTATGATGTAAGTGCGCACATATTAGGACCTTTGGATACATTTATATGCGCATTCTTGCATTGATGAATCATTGCAACTGAATGTTGCATTGCAATTGCAAATTAGCAATAAGCGACGACAAATTGCAGGCGTCCGATGGCGAATTGTGTAACATTTGCTGCGTGCCATTCGAGTTTTCGCATATGCATGGCCACCCGTGATGGGAATTTGCAAATATTTTGCTCAATTACACTGCAACGTAATGTAATGTAATGCGTAAATGTAGTCTTTGTAATGCAATTTCCAGGAATTACGACAATTTGTTTCTCGATCATCGTGATCGCATTGCAGTGTAAACATATCAAAACACGTGACCATACATCAGGACAGTGGTTACGAATATTTGCAACCCTTGATTTCGTGTGTTAATAGGAATACTTGCTCAGTTGCACAATCTTTCAATTTGTTATGAAATCTACTTCTATTTGATTCACATAGAATATGAATTACTGCATTTTAGATTCTGTTCCAAAATGAAATAATTACGAACTGTATTTGAATATGTAAACCAGAGAAATGAACATGTTTTGTAATTAGTAGTTGTACTGGGGATGAAAGGGTTAGCATAGAGTTCCGATGGTGATTTGACCCAAAATAAAATAAAAACCATTGTTTTAACCTAAGTTTGGTTCCATTAGGGCAAATGGGAATGTTAGGATGCTAAGAAAACGTATTTTAATCATCAAATTTTATATTTATTTGACAAAAACAAGATAGCTTATAACAATACGAATAAACTGACGAAGTCGTCATGAATAAATTTGGAGAAAAGGCATTCTTTTAGATTTTAACAATTGTAACTTCCGTTCCAGTAGAGATCCGCAGTAATACGAATTATTTTCCATGTTCTTGGCATTAAAGGATTAAATTATTTGCGAAATTTGTCATTCTTCAGTCATGTGTTAATATGACTAATAAAATAAATGTAATATTTGCGTTTTTCATGTTAAGATTTTGGATTGGAAACACCTAAGAGCACAATTCTAGAACACCCAGTTTCGAAATGCTTGCTAAAGTAAAAAAGGACTTCTGCATTAGATAGATTATCAGGTTCATTCTATATATGTTCAAATGTAAAACAAATTCATATGATTTCTTGGTTGCAATATATATATATTAATGGCTGTAAACAGTAGAGCAGTGTGGGGGGTGTGGTGAGGGTGGGCCGTACATTTAGAGAGCGTCAAAATGTTAATAATTGGTATGATACAGTTCATAGCTTTGTGTAAGTTTTCCAGATCCTGTTGGTTACGGTAGATGAGCTCACGATTTTATTTAAATGTTTAGATCTTGTTATATTTGGTCCTTCTATGACGTCCTTGACCTTCCTCTCTTTTGCTTACCTCCTGAGCACCACTCCATTATATACTTGATGGTGTCGTTGTCGTCCACCCTGCAGATGTAACCCCACCATCGTAGTCGTTGTTGTTCTGCGATTCTGATGCCATATTACAATAGCATTAATAAATAACTGCAACAATTTTAATGGGGCGTAATATGGCTACAGAAGTAGAATCATTTTGCAATTGTAACTAATACGACATTACGAAACAATTACACAAGTTCGCTGGTGGAGATAAAAGTAATCTTATCGAGATTTTGAAGACTTCATTCACAATTCATTTAATTTTTCATGGCAGGCTGGTGCCAACACGGATTCCATTGTCAAATTGCCTAATCATGTGCACGATGTATTGTTGCATTAGTACTGGAATTTCCTACAATTTACGAGAAAACAAATATATAGTCATCAGTCGAATAAAACGAAATATTACAGAGCGATGTATTTGAAGTAGATTATCATGAAATCTAATCAGGAATGCGACCATAGATTACAAGTGCAAATATCATAGTACATATTGATTTTCTTTTATCATGCACCTGGCAAACATCTTTTCTTTTCCCATCAAAACTTGAAAGGCATATGTTGTCAACATTCACATTGATAACAAAACTGGGTAACTACAATCATTCATACATAGTTTACCGATATGGTTTATTTACAAACAAATGATTCGAAAAACAAATCATTTTCGATCGTTGGTAAACCGACACTCTGTTATTCATTATTATGCTCTCATTACTCTTGTTTTCGTCGAATCAGTTGGCCAAGCAACTGCCTTATTATTTGTAAGTATAAATAAACAGGCTTGCAATTCATTTGGCACAAATCTCACCCATATAAAATACATATTCCCAATATTGCCCAATCATTAAGCTTCTCATTTTCCTTTATCTCGAACTGAGGATCAAGGAAAGTTCATGGTTGAATTATATATTTAGATGAAGAGAAGCAGTACTTCGAAACCAAGTTAGCTTGGATGATTTTCGATTGAAGAGACTGAGTCATATTATAAATATTATTGCACATTATAAACATAAATAAAGGCAACAAGAACTTTTAGAGTGTCGAATTTTAGCTACTTGAGTATGCATTTGGTAAATAATTATATATTCCTTATTTTCATATGAAGTTGGAGTGAAAAATTCACCGTTCTTCCAACTTTTTGAAATCTTTGACCTTAGGCGGCAATTGGAACTGAATGCATCATTTGAATCAGTCATTGATTTGTAACAAATAAGCATAACTTCCTCTTAACTTGATCTATTCTGCGTGTGCTTCGAGGTAGGTAAGTACATGATGGTAGTGTTTCTAGATTCAGGATGGAGCCGATTTGTGCATGCCTGAGCGGCTGAACAGATGTTAAGGCAGCTTGTGCCTTCTGCCATAAGTCGATGAGCAGGTGCATGACGGCACCATGCTCATCAAGAGCACCTGGTGCCGTAACGACCTGCAGCATGCCAAGCGTTGCGTGCTCAAGCTTCTTCTTTCAATTCTGAAAGGAACCCTGCTTGCGTACCACCTTAACGCATCCCCGTAGCACGTGCCATCTGCCTGTTTACCATTGCTTCCATGATTCGAATGATTCGAATGATGATTTCTCGGCGTCGCCTGCATTGAAAGCAATTATCAGGCTCGGCGTTGCTTTTCAACCAGTTTCATTCGTTTTATAGCCATTCAGTCTTGTTCGCGCTGACTCAGGCCGGCGCCTTTTGAATGCAAGTAAAAGCATCCACAGCATCAGTTGGACTTTGGCATCTCTGCACTCCTTTCAGCTTGTTGCGAGGCATGTTCTCGTCTGCAACTCGCATTCCTTAGCGTGCCTTCTTGGTACTGCACTTCTTAAGTCACATCCAATGCAACGACGTTCAGACTTGTTCTAAATTCGTTAATTGTCTTAAGATTTTCTTTGTCGCATTTAATTCTGATCCGGTTGAAGTACTTGCTAATTATGGTTTCACAAAAACTTTACTTGTTTCAAAGAAATTGAATATATTTGTCACAGATTGCGACGCGTTTCGACATACAATGTCTTCATCAGGCAGTCTGATTATAAACTTTCGGGTGTAGCCTATTTATACAAATCTAACGGTTTCATTTATGGAGGGTAGGAGTGTGTATTTATTTACCAATAAGTTTAAGAGCGGCGATTTGCTGATATCCAGTTGGTCGTTTAATAAAATATTTATTCCTCTTGTTGATTTCTAAAGACTCTAGTAGGTTCAATTTCTTGGTTTTGTCTTGCATGTATAGGATTTTGAATTCTGGTCTTGCTAATGAACCAATTGCGAATTCATCGATTGCTAATCATGAACGAGTGAAACGACGAACGAAAATCAAAGTTAGAAGCATCATGCTGATCAGAGTATTGAACTTTCCGGCTGTTAATTGAAGTAAAGAGGCTACAAGTTGGCATATACGAGTAGGCTTCAGATACAGTACAGTAATACCGTTCTCATAAATTCTTTATTCAAGTGCATCGCCGCCACTCGCTTGCAATCAGCAAAGTGCAACGGCGAACGTTTCGTTGTTTGCTTCATGCACTTTCATGAGCCCTGACTTAAGCCGAACATATGTTTAACTCGCAGCTCATAAAGGCCGCCCTGGTTCCGGCGTAATGCAATTGCCCATTGAACGACTTGTTGCCGATAAGAATCCAATGCAAGACAAAAGAGGTTGCGAGGAGATCGCTCATTAAACGTAAAACGAGAACAAAATCGGTGGGGTACTGATGCGCAAATCGGATTGAGATATGAAAGTACAGAGAAAGCTGCGTCTCTGAATAAATCAGCACGCGAAGCTAAAGTACACCAACATCAGGTTCTTAAATGCCAATATCCATTGGATTCTTGGCCATCTATTTACCAAAATCAATTATATTTGTTATTTTAGTTATAGTTGATGACAACTTGCTTGATTTAGTTTCATTAACAACTTGTGGGGTGCCCAGCGTTACTTGGGGTTTATTACTACTTGCATATCTATCCGTCCGTCTGTTAGCAATCGATTAATACTGTAGTGTCGTGCCCCGCTATCTTAGCCTACTTGATATGGCATGGAAAACTCATTCTCGTTTGCATTCGTTCGGTACACAACGCATGCGCAGTAGACCGACGTCGATCGCTATTGCAGTGCCGTTTGTCGTGAAAAATGTTGCTTTTTTCGCTATAACTTTCGAACCATGAGGTTTTCCCAATTGTGTTTCCTTCCAGATTGTCCCAGGAGTACACGGAACATGCTCAATATGTCATTTCGATCGAATTATTTGTATTTTAGGAGGAGATTCATTTTTATATCTATAGATGAGTTAATAGGAAGCTGCGGACAAAGGTTTTGTCCTCCTCCGTTTATTTCTTAGGATTAAGCTCATTTGTAGTGGAAATGCTTGGAATTCGTTCATTTTTGTGGTTTGTGTGTGGTTTTAAATCGACCATATGTTTACCCTTGTACAAGAAGTCCATTATCCCGTATCGTCAGCCTGATTCTATAAGTTGCAAAGCATGTAACGTCGCTTAAAGAAAAATGGTTTTTCCTCAATCAATATAAACCGGTTGTAGTGATTAATTACAGCCATTTTATTTATTTATTTAGTGTGAAATGCATTGAGATAGAAATTCCACTTTCTTCCAATCATTGAAACGCAATCAATGTAGAAATAGCATTTCACTCCCAATGTGAATTACAATCATTGACAGAACATCATATGATATTTAAAAATGATAACAAATTATACAAATATAAACAAAAATAAAATTCGAAGGCCAAAACAGATTCAACGAACCTGGGCAATTGTTTACCATGTGCTCAACTCTCGCAAAATAGATATAGAATACAGATAATAGTGACAAGATCTGCGTGATGCTTTTTCGACACGTTAATGAATACATTTTCGAATCGAGACGGTGATGCTAAAAGAGTTTTGCGGATGAAAAGTTTCAAATTACAGCTACATTTGGCATATCGTTGCATTTCCACGCAGGATCCGATCCTTCCTAGCTTAAAAACGTTCTAACTGTTGCCTTTATGGCACAACGACAGACGGGACAGTCTTGCAAATTAGGCGCGCAGTTAATGCAGGTGGCTAGATGGCCGCAGGGCAAGAACACAATGCCCACCTCGCTGTCCATGCATATCTTGCAGAGTCTCGCTTCTTTCAGCAGGCGATTCTCCTCCTCCAGCGAGAGGTTGCTTTTCGACGGGGTGGTGGTTGTCGCCGCTGCAGACGGCGTCTCCTGAGATTGCGCTGCTTCCGCAGGTTTGCGCTCCTTGGGCGCTGGGCTGTCATTTAGGCTGCAAATAACTTCGTTCAGCATGTTCGTGACGCTGCGAGACAGCTGCGCGTCTTCGTCATTGTCCTCTTCGTCGCGTTGCAGATTGAGGGTGGCTTCAATGAGCGCGTCGGTGGTAGAGAAGGCGACTCCCGTCCGCTCCACCTTCTCCCGGATCGCCTGCTTCACGCGGTAGATCTGCAGCCCCACGTCCAGGGCACGACGCGTCACTGGTGATAGCATGTGGTTCTGCAGTTCCAGTTCGCTGATCTCTTTGCGATGCTGTCCGGTTTTCCGATTCGATTGCAATTCCTGTAACGCAAAACGCAGCATTTTGTCAAATTCCGCATGATGAGCATATGAGCATGAGTAGTAACTGTATACGGGGTGCCATGCCGATGATAGAAATGCGCGAACGTAAGATACACATCCGGAATGTACATTTGCATTATTCTAGCTGCAAATTTTTGCCAGCGATAGAAAGCAACTGAAAGTGAACACATTGTGACTTGCGTAAATAAGTTAAATATAGACGCAGTGCATGCTATTGCTAAACAACTTTAATATTCATATATGCAAATTACTCAATGTTCGCTATCGCACCGATCCGCCCTGTCGCATTTGAGCCTGCATTCGTTTATCTATTGTTTCGGAAATTTAACATTTTTCTTGACAAATTATTGAACTACTAAACAACTTAGTGGTTGTATCATTATTCATCATTCGCATACCTCATATCTCATCATATACAAGGAGACTAATAAATCAGTGGCGTAGCGTAGTTGTCGGCTAAGGAAAATTTAGCCTCCCTTAAGTATGTAATTTCCATGAAAAATTTGTAGCAATTCTAAAAAGTGACTCCTAAATCTATTGCTACTTGTGTAGCCTTAATTGACAGTATTTACGCCCAAGTGACGGAGAAACACGGGGATACCGGGGTATATCTTCGAGTGACGGGATCCCGGGTATTTCCCGTGCTTACGTACAGGTACTGAATCTGCCACGTTCCACCTATGAATTGTCTCAGCCTACTTCATATGGCATGGAAAATTCACTGCCGTTTGTATTCGTTCTGTACACAATCTCTGCTTGGCAACGGATGGAGACGCATGCGCAGAAAACGACGTCGATCACTATTGCAGTGCCGTTGGTCATGAAAAGTGTTGTTCTCTCGCTATAACTTTCGAACCATGAGGTTTTTCTAATTATCCTTTGCGTAAACAGTGTCCCAGGAGTAAACGGAACCTACCTCATATTTCATTTCGATCGAATTCTTTGTATTTTAGGAGTAAATCGAAGACATACACAAACATCGAGATTTTTCAAGGGACCGGCACTTTCAAACGTTATATCGGGGTTATTCGTTAAATCTGGGTTCGTTATAACCGGGTTTTACTGTATATACATATAGATGACACTTTTCCATGTCCAATATTTTCCAAGGAAACTTTATAAAAGCGCAATAGTGAATTGTATTTTGGGATATTCCACGTAATTCCCGGAAATATAAAGAGTTTAGCGGGCCATGAAGAGCAACTCCGAATCCATTTCCGGTTGTTTCTCGTATTGAAATATAGACTTGTATTCCCGAAAACCAGAATTATTTGGATATTTGTTCGGTCCACGAATAACAAAATGCCGGGAATACAAGGTTCTGCTCTCAATTCTTGATAATATACTCTAATTTTTAGAAATATTGACACTGTTTCTTAAATATGCTTTAAATGTGCTTTGAAACATCATTTACAACTCTCCAAGATGAATACTTGTCTCATGAATATTATAGAAATAGATCATAAATAATTTAATAGTTCCCCAAAGGAGTGATTTTTTATTATGGTGCGTCCTCACTCCGTAACTGTTATACACATTTTCTTCGAAAAGGTATTAAGTATAGATGAAATATAATGGCGGAAATTTAATGAGGCCCATTAACTTGATATTCATATTGAAATTTAGTGTGCTGATTGGAACCTAATATGAATGAATGTATCCTTAGAAATTGTTCTACACGGGAGAGAATATCAACTTTTTCTCAAGTTTATCAGAGCAAACAGCAGCGAGCGAATTTCCAGAAAGCTTATCTTGTGGAAATATATGCAAATGCAGCAGGATGTCGACGTATGAATAATGAGCCGACAGACTGATTAGCACTTTCGTAATCATTCATTTCTTGGCGAATGCAACTCGTGCACTTCTCTCACGGCTCGGGAATGGGAGCGTAATATTCATTTAATGCCAACTGGCATGAGTCACCTGAGCAACCATTCACAACTCATTTGTTGCAATTGGCAAACAATTTGCATTATCTGCGTTCATTCATAACTAAGGCTCGGATTGTATGCAACATGCATATTTGCATATATTTCAATCTTACTGCACATTTAGCTTACTTTTCTCAAATTTTGAATTAATAATAAAGACATTCTCATCCGAACGTGAGACATTCGGTTTATTTTAAGTAACCACATTTCTTTGGGGTAATATACCCCCATTTCGTTTTATAAATGCTTTGGAGATGACACCTTCATTAATAATAGGTTGATTGACGGAAAATGTCGATCTCCAATTGAAGAAACAATTCATTTTTATTGGTGCTAAGAACAAACCGGTTTCGGCCCTAAGGCCATCACCAGGGTATAAGCCAGATAAACCATTGAACATAAAATATAAGAAACAGAAATTGGAATTAATCAGCAGAATCGGGCAAAATAACAGTTTTTGGTAGAAAACTTACATGTTTAATTATTCGTAAATCTTAACTCAAAAACTTAATAACTTTCATTACTGTTAAAACATGTGTTGTGTGACAATATGAGGAAATAAAAATGCCATTTTGTTTACGACATAATAAAATGAAGGATTTGTAGATGCATATTTTGCATATTTCACTGAAATTATGTGCATATTATTCGCATATCTACGATATTTTGGTGCATGCTATCACAGCCTAAGTATGCAGCTAAATACGCAAATTCTTAATTTTATCATGTTATAACAACAAGCTGCATTTTTATTTCCACGTTGTTACATAACACACGTTTTAACATTGAAAATATTGTTGTCGCAATATCTGGTGTTATCAAGAAATTCTTTTCACTAGCAACCAATTATTGACAAATACACTAATGATAGCAATTTAGATATTGTACGTACCATATTACAGAACATGAGGCAAAGAAATAGCTAGATCAGAATATTTTTATATCCAATCGTGGACATTCGCAGAACCTTTTGGCATTTTCTACCCAAAATTCAGTTGTTGCTATCAAAATAAGGGCTGAAGAACTAAAGAATGAAATGGGTAAATAGCAAAATGACCAGCTGCCTGAAGTCTTCTAAATTAAGATAATTTTAAGGCAGATACGTTGTTCAATATACCAGGAATATTAAAAATTTGTCAAATTTATGCAAATTTCCTTGCGCTTATTTCCAGGCCAAGGTGTAGCGGATGAGCACGGGGAATTCCCGAAGTCTTATTGCTTGATGACTGGTATGCCTAGATTGCTTCCATCTGGATCCCTATTGGCGCAAAATCGGGGCATTTTCAAAACAGCGGGACTCTCCCACGAAAATCGGAACATGTGGTCACTTTACCCAGGGACGGCCAATCAAGATAAACTCGCGGCCTGCTTTGAAAATATATCAATACTTCGCGGGACAAGCACGGAGAATACCCGTGGGTTCACCACCGCCGAACTGAACTCCCAGAGCTTCTCAATTGCAGATGTTCTCTTAATGGAAAACCCAGACATGGAGAAAACCCTGGTGGTGCTTACCCACTACATAAACGTCGGGTATGCCCCGTCCTTGTTTGTTCCGCGGGCTGCACAGTTGTTCAAACGCATGTGGCCCGCGGGTCTTGGGTTGGCCATCCCTGCTTTAGCCCAATTATTTGGGCTCATTGTACATCCTACTTGCACGGCCACAAACTCGTCATCCAAAAGAGCCAAATTTAAGCAAACACAATGTTAAAGTATATTCAAAGAGCCATGTTTTTCCGAGATTCGACTGTGGTTGTAAAATCCCAAAGAAAGATCGCGACTGACTATCCATACTATTGTTGCTTTCTAAGAATGCCATGTTATGAACCCGCAAAAAATATTTTGTGAAAGAGTCACAGCCAAAGGCCCAAAGAGCCCCATGCGGCTCGAGAGCCGCCAATTCCGACCACTGGGATAGGGCATCTTAGATGGGCGTACTGAAGCTACATCTGCCATTTCAGATCTATTGTCTTTTCACTGCTGTTCGTTCGATATTCAAATGTAACGCTGTCCCGGGGATCGAACCCAAGTCACTAGGCTCATATGCCAGACCAGGCTAGGCCTTGGCAACCAAGCGGATTGCAGTAAGATTGAAACATTCTGCTTGCACTCTCGTGAGGATGTGCAAGACTTAGGGAACTCATAGGGCTCATCACGGGCCACTGCGGGCTCAATAAGCACCTAGCCATGATGGGTGTTTGCGAAGAACCAACATGCAGGTACTGCTTAGAAGAGGATGAAACTCCTCAGCACATAGTGGGCGAGTGCATCGCACTAAGGGTGCAACGGA